>WFMF01000013.1:498915-614688 GCA_011033025.1 Beroe forskalii
CCGCAGGGGGTGTCTTTAACAGTTCCCTTTAAAAAATTAAATTGAGGTTTTGTTTTTGTTCGTAAACAGCCCCTTTGGTGTTCAAATTTTTTCACCCCACGGTGTTGGGGGAACGGGGTTTTAAATTTTGGGGTTTGGGGGGAAAGTAAACGCCCTTTTACTGTGCTGGGGAAGGGTTTTTTCCAAAAACAACAAAAAACTTTTCGAAGGGTTTTCCCATGGTTTTTGTTTTAAACCCGGGTCGTAGTGGTTTATTTATACTGTGTCATAACGGTGGGAAAGGGGGAAAAGTCGGAAGGGTTTACTGGTTTTCCAAGTCCAATTTTTAAGGGTGTTTTTCAACGGCATGACTGTCGTAACGGGGGATTTTTTCGTAACTTTTTTGGGAACCCAGTACAGACTTTTGTCGAAAATCTGTAATGGTGTTACACCCAAAAATTGTTTTCCCTTGTTTTTAAAGGACCCACGTGGGTTAAATAAAAACCGGCCCCCCCCCACGATGTTTTTTGTCGATAACGGCTTTTATTTTGTAACTGCGGACTTGTGTAACTGCGGTTTTTTTCAAAACCCGTGTCGTAACGGTCCCAAGTCGTAACGACATTAATTTTTGTTTTAAAGGGATTGTAAACGTGGCCATTGGGGGTTTATTTGTCCGAAGGGAGATTGTGTCTAAGGTTTTTAAAAAAGCCGTAACGATGTTACGGGGTCGTAAGGGGAAACGGTCGGGAAAAAACCCGGTTGTAAGGGTTTCCAACCCATGTCACGTAAATTTTAAACCCCCCGGTTCGAAAAACTGGTTGATGATTGTTGATGTTAATTTTAGCCCAAGGAGTTACACCCCGAAAAATTCCCTGCACGGCCAGGGAATTTAATTTTTTAACCCCCAAAAATGTCCTTTTCCCAGTTAAAATTTAAAAATTAGCGACGGCGCTGATCGGCGTTGACCCATCGCGATCGGCGCCGATGAGGAAAAACAAAGGTTTTGGGTTTTTGGTCGGGCGATCGCGCGATAAACGCGTTTTGATCATCACCCTGATCGGCGCTGAAAAAAGCGCTTTTGTGCCGCGGCGATGATCGCGCGATGGGCGTTGATAAAGCGTTGATCAGCGCCGACGACCCCCGATAAATTTTTTTTTTTTTTCTTTGATCAGGGGTTCGCCATCGGCGCGGGGAATCAGCGTGTCGCTGATGGGATCGGGCGATCAGCGGAAAACAAAGCCCCAAACGCGCCATCGGCTAAACCGGTTTTGGATTTGGATCGGAGATACCGTAAACATGGGGGGTCAACTTGAATGATTTACCGGGTAAAATTAAAAAATTATTATTGTTTTTTCCCTTTGGGGGTTATTTTTTAATTTCCCGATTGGTTTTAGTGCCCTAAAGGAGAAGTTTAAAGAAAAACAGAAAAAATTTTTTTTAGGAAGAAATTTTATTCTTTTCATTCATTCAATTACTGGGAAACTTTTCAGAAAATTTTATAGAATTTAGATTGATTCAATTCAAATGAAAAAGGGGATAAAATTTTTAAATTTCAAGGATTTGGGAAAAAAGGGTTTTTAAAATTGATTCTGAAAATTTATTGTTTTTTAAATTTTAAAAATAAAAAAATTCCCGGAAATGAAAAAATTTTTAAAATTTTAAAAAAAATTTCTAATCATGGGGCCCCAAAACATTTTTAAAATTTTATAAAATAAATATTTTGGGTTTCAAATAGACAAAAAAAAACTTGATAAAATTTTTCAAAGAAAACCAAAATTTACTGATTGATAACCCAAAAATTTGACTTGATGGGAAAAAGGAAAAAAAGTTATTGTGGGGGTTGAAAATAAAAGAAATTTTTTTGATTGGCAAAGTTTTACCACGGGAACATGCCCAGATTAGCCCCATTACCCCCCAAAGGGGGGCATTTTTCCCAAAAATTTTGGGAAAAAGCCCCCCAGGGAGATTTAATTTCAATTCCTCCTAACCCCAGGAGGCAACAGGGTCGGGAAAATTTTTGGGGCCTTTTTGCCCTAGAAAGAAAAACCCAAGGGACATCAAAAATTTAAAAAAATTTAAATGAAAGTTCAAAAAACGGAAAACAAAAAAAAACATTTCATATTGGGGAAAAAAATTGGGGCCTTTTTTTGTTAAACAGGAAAAAATACAAAGATGAAATTTGCAAAAAAATTTTGGTTTTGGAAAAAAAAAGGGAAAAACCCAAATAAAATAATCCCTATATTGGGCATGAAAGTTTGGGGCCCGGGGTTTTTTGTTAAAATAGGAAAAGGGCACAAAAAACAAAAAAGTTTCAGTAAAAATTTTAATAAACAAATTTTAAATTGTTAATTGGTAAAAAAAGGGGGAAATCCCATAATATTGCCCCCAAATAAAATATGTCCCAAAAAATTTTAGGTAAACTAGGGGGGGGAAAAAATCAATAATCAAAAGTTGGCTTCACTTTCTTAGTAGAAGAAAAAAAGACCAGGGTAGCTGGGGAAAATTTTTGGGCCGACTCTTTTTTCTGTCGCCACAAAACCCTCCAAAAATCCATGTTTTAAATAGAACCATAAACATCAAAAAAGATCCAAAAAAATTTGAGACCCCAAAAAATAATAGGGGTGTAAAAACATCATCCCCCTGAATTTCCCAAAACAAAAGGGTGGAAATAAAACATGTTCATTTGGGCAAAAAAATTAAAATGATTTGCCAAAAGGAATGTCAGGGGCCCCAAAAACCATGCCGGGTTAAATAAAAATTTGATTAAATAGATAACAAAAAAAAATAGATAAAACCAAAGGTCGAAAGGGAGGATAAAGAAAAATTTTGCCTCTTCAAAGCTAAAAAGTAAAAAATTTTTTTCAAGGGAAATTTTCCCCAATTGAAAAAAGAAAAAATTTTTAAAAATGGGGGATTAATTTTGGGGGACCCCCCGGACCCGGGGATTTCGGGTCCCCCCGGGACTCCCCCAAAGTCCACCGGGAAAATTTTTGGTGGATTGGGGGAAATTTTAAACCCTCCGGGTTAAAAAGGTGGGTCCGGGGGTTCCCTCCCCCGCCAGTCCCCCGGGCCAAAAAAGCCCAAAGGGGAAAAAAAGTCCCCCTAAATTCCACTGTGGATTTTTTGTTCATAAAGGTTTTTCCCCCAGCGGACCCCACCAGGGACGGTCCCCCAGCATTCCACAGGGGGAGCCCAAACCAGGGGAGCCCAAAGGGTTTCACAATATGAATTTAACATGTGCTTAAAAAAATAGCGAACGAGGTGCTGCGTAACAGCCAAGTGAGCTGTATTTGAAGGCCCAACGGGCCTGCTAGTCTTTATATATAACTAGAAAGGCCCGTTGGGCCAAATAATAAGCTCTCAAAAAAGTTTATGAAGGAGCAGAATTTACCATTATTCGTTGGTTACTTTTAGTCATGCTGGACCGTGCAAGTTTTGATCATTATAATTTGCTTTTATGATGAATTTAAATCTGAAAATTGAAACCGATGATCGTACTCATACTGAACGTTGAATCAAAGCATTGATTTACGCCAAGAGCAGTATTCCAATATCGCAATGAGCTATGCCCAAATTCAATTCAGTTTGATTTTGATTTTGTTCAATCTTAAACTGCTGTAAATTCACATTTTTCCGTTACCATCAACTCAGCATTGATTTAAATCGACCGACGTCTGTCACAAATATTTGGAGAGATGCTAACGGAAATAGCCTCCACGATGCCAGCCATACCCGTTCTCTATTTTCAGATCTTGAATTTCAAATGAAAAACAGTAAACACGTCGTTCTTTCAGACGCTAAACCGCAGCAATATACAACGTATCAGAAAGCACTCGCATAGGACTGATTATAATCTGCACGTGCAGAATATCTGTATCCATAGCAACGGCGCGACTTAGCCCAGCTTAGCCTTCGTTTCTCTTGATATTTTCTTAGCAAGCTCAGATTTAATTGTATGCAGAGCACAGACAAACATTATTCACGTGTGACTTTACTTTATATAAGATTTGGTAAGAGTATGGATTTTGTGTCGGCGTGTGTGTGGATTATTGTGTCGGCATCATGAATAAGAATGGGGAAACCGTGTGTATGGGCACTGCGTCGGCGTGTGTGTGGATTTTGTGTCAGCGTGTGTATGGGTAATTATGTCGGCATTATAGAATAGAATATGGGAAAACCATGTGTATGGGCACTGTGTCGATGTGTGTATGGATTTGTGTCGGCATGCACGTGCAGATAGTGGGAAATGCTTGCGTTGCTATGGTAATGTGAGAAGTGTGTGAATTTCATTTCTGGCTTTGTTGATTTTGTTGCGCTACTCCACTGAACAACTTTGGTTCTGATTCGAATTTTTCGATGCGGTAAACAGTTTTTTTAAATTAATTTGAACTGTTTAGGTTCTAAATTGGCGAGTGTGATGCTGCGTAGCAGCGCCGAACGGGCCTGCTAGTAATTAATAAATTGAGAAATTGGAACAAAATTTGTACATAAACTGAGCGGAGTCCATTGGAGGACTCCACCGGCGGAATCCACTGGCGGAGTTGAGTCCACTGGCCGAGTCGAGTCCACTGGCGGAGTCGAGTCCACTGGCGGAGTCGAGTCCACTGGTGGAGTGGAGTCCACCAGTGGACTCCACTGGTGGAGTCCGCCAGTGGACTCGACTCCGCCAGTGGACTCCGCCGGTGGAGTCCACTGACTCCATGGCGGACTTACCTCCACAATTATTTTTCCCTGGTGGACTTTTTGGTGGACTTTTCGGTGGACTGTCCACCAGTGCGCAGCAGGCCGAGCGGACCCGCAGCGGACCCACCACTCCGCGGCGGAGTTTCGAAAAGTCCGCTGCGGGTCCACACCAAAGTCCACCAAAAAATTTTCCTGGTGGACTTTAGTGGAGTCCGCGGCGGACCCGCAGCGGGTCCACCGGGTCCGCAGCGGGTCCGCCGCGGAGTTGAGTCCACCCATTTTTTAGCCATAAATTTTGTGGAGAATGAAGAGGGCAATATTTCCCTCAGATAGACATATCAAGTGGCACCAAAAAAGCAAAACTAGATTTTAAGGCTTACTACAATATGAATAAGGCATCAAGAGGCATTTATAGCTTCAAAGGAATTATCACATTCATGGACTCATGGAAAGTATTTTGCCTTAAATGAGCTTAAACTTATTTCGTATAGAAGGATTATTGAAAAATATTTACATTTAAAGAACTACCAATAAAGCTGGCATCCAAGGAATAAAACTTGGAAAGGAAAACCTGTAAATGATAACATATTATAAAGAGATCTTACAGGACCAGAACAAACCGAACAACTGTTCTTTTAATGGCAAAATAGCGTGATGTAAACAAGCATAAAATTCAAACAAGCATAAATGTTTCACTTTCATAATTTTAAAGTATAGAAACACAAAACAATGATTATTCGTCACCACAGAACCTTGGTAAGGCATTAAAAGACTTGGTAAAGACTTAACAGAAACTAGAAAGCAAGAAGGAACAGTGTATGAAGTGCTTTGCTGGTACTTCATATGAAACCGGCTATCCAGTTCTGACAAAAATTGGTCAATTTCTGGATGAATGCTGAGAAAATACTATGAACGTAGCGCGCGGCGCCATTTTCCTGGATGGTCGTTTTGACGGTTCAAATCGATCAGTCAAAACGACCAACTGTTGGTGAGAAATAGGGCCCTGGTTTAGCGGCTTGCCGCGCCGCGCACTCCGTGCGCGAAACCAGGGCGCTGGTTAGGGCAACGTGTTTAGCAACCCCTTCGCCTTCGGTGGGCGCGTGCGTGCGTCCACCAAAGGCGAGGGGCCGGTCCGACAACGAATTGGTCAATTGGAATCTTGCAATTGCCAATGTGGACGTTGGACATGGAGAGGGGTGGAGCCGATGAGAGAATTATTGTCTGATGACGCGAGGGCCGAGGGGGTCTGGCAACTTGCTAAACACGTATATCCCTGTCTGCGTTGCGCAGCGCGCGTACGCACACCTATGCGGGCTTAGGAATCTGGCAACGCCTGACAAGCTCGTCAAGCTGAAAAGAAGAGGCCGAGGAGTGGCGGGGGCCTGTCTGACTTTGACCAAATGCGAACGTCTGCAGCCCATTCGACGGACGTTGCCCCGTCTATTTCTTCTGACTGGATGGCTGAGGTTGCAAAGTGACGTCCAAATGTGGAACGTTGCGCCGCGCGCGAGGGTAGGGTAACATCCTACGACAGCCCATGAAAATTTTGGTCGACTTTACTTGTCGATTTTACAACGCCTGACAAGATTTTACTTTTACGGTATTTCACTAGAAAATTGTGAAGATTCGAGGTCAAAATGATGAGCCAAAAGTTTAATTTTATCAAACATTGCGGACGTTCAGTGTCCGGGGGGGGGAGAGGACTGTGACTGTTTGCTAAACACGTATATCCCTGTGTGGCTCGCGCGGCGCGCTTCCCCAGCACAGGGGAAGCGTGTGTCCCGTAGGGAAGCGCGCGGCGCGTACACACACCTATGCGGGCTTAGGAATGTGACTGTGAGAGAAGGGTTTCTGGATTTCTGGGGGAATGGAGGATCATAAATTTGAAATGCAGCCAAAAATTATCGGACGTCTTTTGTGCATGGCTGCACACACAATCTCTGGAAGTGGAGTGAAACAAGGTATTTTAAATAACTAAAATATCAATAATCGATCCAATAAATATTTTATAACCGATCCAATTTTTCCACATGCAGTTATAATCACAATGTAACAGTAAATGAAGGTCAGCAGTTGACAGTTTTCAGAAAGAAAATGATCCAATTTCAATCTGAAATGAGAATGAACAAGGAATTCTTCTCATGATCTCAAGAATCACTGAAGTCCTTCACCAAACACTCATCAGTCCCAGACGTTGTCATCGTGTCTGCTGTAACATCCTCCACGGAGCTGTGTCGGCTCTTAACATCGCAGTTATACTGCTCCTTACATCGCCTCAAAGTGCTCTGCCTTGCCTCCTCCGCCTTCTTAGCAAGCCTCTCCCGCAGTCCCTTCCGGAGGTAGCCCTTAGGCCGTGCTGGTTTCTTATCTTCCTCAACTGCAGATATGTTCAGGAACAAAGTGGACCCCTCCAAAGTGGCTTGTTTTGTCGCTGCTGACACCACGTCGAGAAAAGAATCGGTTTTTGTTCCCCTCGCATCGTGTGAAATGAGCCGGCCGTTGTTCTGAACCCCACCGTTTTTGTTAGAATTGCTGCCACTCTGCGGTCCCTCCCCCTCATACCCCTCAAGACAACTCTCCAGCTGGTCCTGATCCTGCTGGTCCAGGTCTTTGAGCTCCAGGAACTCCACCGTCACCTCACTGGTGGAGTAGTCCACGCTGTCCCTTCCCGCCAAGATATCCCTGGAGCAAGTGGGCACGGACAGCCCGGAGCTGGGAGTACTGCTGCTCTGTCTCAGGAACCTGGGCCGGGGTCGGGAGCACGGCGGCTCCCGCAGGCTGAACGTCGGTCTCAGGAAGTTTCGGAAGTAGTCCGCACTGAGGAGCTCGTACGAGTTCTCCCGGAGGTAGGTGCCCGTTCTGAAGTTCACGACACTCACCCGCCTCTCCTCATCCCTCCTAGTGGGATCCTCCTCCCCCTCCTCCTGCTGCTCTTCCAGGGCTTGTAGACGCCGCTCTGAGAGGACTTGCACGGTCAGGGATATGGCGTGGCAAAAGGCAATGGGAGTCAGGAATAAGTTAGGAATGGGAAGTGGTAAAACTTGTGCTGTCACGTGACACAATCAACAGAGATCACACTACTTCCACTACTTCCATTATTTTCTAATGGTCTTATCACTCAAGTAAGTTACACAAGCACAAGGCAATATGACATTAAGATGCTTCACAGTAACACAGGGACAGAGTGAAATTTATCAGTGACTACGGTGAGATGGTGAGAAGGTCAACTGCCAATCTTTGTTTTACGATGAAAACATTATATTTTGAAATAGGATTAATTGAATATTTAAAGAATTAATTAAAATTCTTTTAATAACGTATTTTTTAGGCATAAGGAGTATGCAAAAGAATTTAAAACTGTCACATCATCCAAGAATATATGAGATTTCGAAATTTCTAATCCTGAGATCAAGAATTATAAAAAGCATAGAAAAGGTACACAGCATAAACTAAAAATGAAATCCTATGTTCTATTAAGTATTATCATTAAAATATCTTCTCAGTTTTAACTGCAAAATCTAATAATATGAATCAACGCATATATTGAATTCATTAACGGAACGAAATTAGAAATAGAAGAACCAAAAGAGCTTAAAGATTAAACCAAAAGACTTTTAACTTTCAACCCGTCCGTGAAGACTGAAAGTGGTCCAGGGTCCTCAAACTGATTTAAATCAATGGGGTTGGCAAGTAGGGGGAGCCCATGTATCCGTTTTGGTGACAAGGGCTCCCCCTATTCTAGGTATCACAAATTACAGAGTTCACCGTACCCAAGCCTCCCCTACACATGGGATAACCTCTTATGAAAGCTCCCCTATACACCGCTCCCCCTAATCCAGGGATCCCCCGATTGTCCGGGGCTCACCTCTACACCCGGTCTCGCCCATACCAGACTCACCCTTACCTTGGGCTTCGCCATACCAGGCTCCACCGAACCTCGGGCTTCACCAATGCCTTGGGATAACCCCGATACAGGGGCTCACCCGTACCAGGCTCACCCTTACCTTGGGCTTCGCCATACCAGGCTCACCCGATCCTCGGGCTTCACGGATGTTCTGGGATAACCCCGATACAGGGGCTCACCCGTACCAGACTCACCCTTATCTTGGGCTTCACCATACCAGGCTCCACCAGACCTCAGGCTTCACTGATGTTCTGGGCTCACCCTCAAACATGGCATCACCCATACCAGGCTCACCCTAACATTGGGCTTCACCGTACCTGGCTCCACCTTATCCTGGGCTACACTGATGTTCTGGGCTATCCTGAAACATGGGATCACCCATACCAGGCTCACCCTTACCTTGGGCTTCACCGTACTTGGCTCCACCTAATCCTAGGCTCCACCATAACTTGGGCTCACCCTGAAACATGGGATCGCCCATACGAGGTCACCCTTACCTTGGGCTTCACCGTATTTGGCTTCACCTTATCCTGGGCTTCGCCATAGCTTGGGCTCCCCCACACTTATTTGGGCTCCCCTACCAACTCGGGCTCCCCTATGATAACTCGGGCTCCCCCATACTAACTTGGGATCCACCTATCAACTCGGGCTCCCCTATATTAACTCGGGCTCCCCCACACCAACTTGGGCTCCCATATACCAATTTGGGCTCCCCCATACCAATTTGGGCTCCCCCATTCCCGCCCTGGCCAGGGCGGTAACCCCCCGCGGTAATAGAAAAGACTGGCCAGGGTATATATTAGAGGAACAAGTGTCACAGGGTGATATAATAATAATAAGATATAATAAGATCATGATAATTGGGAGCAAATTTGGAAAGCCGAGATCTCAAGAACGGGAAATGGTAGAGACATGATCGAGGTCAGGTTTTGTTGATCTAAGATGGGAAAATGTTATAGGCTATAAGAGAAGTTCTGGTGACGTCATTTTCACGTCACTATGACGTCATCAACTTAGCGAAATTTTATTGCTTTTTAGCGAAAATAGGCTATTTTCGAGCGCATTTTTCACCAAGAAGAAAAGGACATAGCTGTCTGATTTTTCAGAATGATTTTTAGCAAATTTAAAGAGCTTTCAGAAAATCATATGGATCATTGGGCTATCTCGATTTTTCATCGAGATATACGCGATTTTCTAAAGTACGGTGAAAATCGATCTCCAAATTATAGGACAAAACTTTAAACGAGTGAGACGTCAAGAACTGCGACTTATCTTGAGATGAGACCGGTCAAAGTATGTTGTACTAAAGGCGGAATTGTGTGATAGGCTATATGGGGAAGTTGTTTTGAGCCTATTTTGGTGCTGTGATGACGTCATCAAAATCGCGTAAAACCACTAAAATAGCGTGTATTTTGCGATAGAACGCTATTTTGTGCTACTTTGGGACATCTTCAACTCAAAGAGTTTTCATCGGATTATGTTTTACTTTGATCTGCTGCTTTTAGACCTTTGAGATTTAGCTTATAAAACGAGTTTCAGGCGATCGGTCGAAGATTGTTGTCGTGCGAGGCTTCTAAAAATTGATCTGCAAATTGATTGAAATTATGTTTATGACAAAAATTTGTACCGTAGTCCTATTCTGTGATACGATGGTGAACTGATAATGGTTTCTCCATGTCTCGCAGTGAATAGGGATGGGAAATATACGATGGACAAGTGAAGCACGTGAGTTCACGCGGACGTTTTAGCAGAAATTAGGGGATTTGAAGAAATTGATATTTACACGGGATTTTCGACTTTGTTACGTTGAAATGAGTTTAAATACGACTAATGCGTGAAATTAGATCGAATTGCTATATTTCAGCACGTGAGTACACACGGACGATTTGTAGAAATTAGGGGATTTGAAGAAATTGATATTCATACGGATTTTCGACTTGATCACGTTGAAATGAGTTTAAATACGACTAATGCTCTTGAAATTAGATCTGGTTGCTATATTTAGCACGTGAGTTCGCGTAGACGATTTGTAGAAATTAAGAAAAATATCAATTCTAGTAATTCCAAGTTAGAATAACGTAGTTTGGGACTTCGGCTGGGTACGTTGCGTGGTTTAGACTTGCGTGTGGGCTAGTAACGTGGGTTCGGACTACGTGAGGGCAAGTTACGTCGGTCCAAACTGCCTTTGGGCAAGTAACAAGGGTTCAAACTACATACATCTGTCAAGATATCTACCATTGTTGGACAGTTGCCCCCCGCGGGTTTGGATGTGACAACAGAACCTGAAAAGAGACAAAATGGGCTGATCACATCCAAACCAGCGGGGGGTTACTAGACCAACCGTCCAACGGTTTTGGTGGTTTTACTCCCATACTAACTAGGGCCCTCATACCAACTCGGCCCCCATACCAACTCGGGCCCCCATACTAACTCAGGCTCCTCCATACCAACTCAGGCTCCCCACACTAACCTCAGGCTCCCCATGCCTCGGCCCCCATACTAACTCAGGCTCCCCCATATTAACTCGGGCTCCCCGTGCAGTACGGGCTCCCCCACACCAACTTGGGCTCCCCTGTTCTGTCAGGCTCCCCCATACCAACTTGGGCTCCCCGTGCTGTTCGGGCTCCCCCATACCAACTTGGGCTCCCCGTGCTGTTTGGGCTCCCCATACTAACATACCCCCCCAATGCTCGGGCCCCCATACCAACCCTGCCCTGTTCTGTCAGGCTCCCCCATACCAACTTGGGCTCCCCGTGCTGCTTCCGGGCTCCCTTAACCAACTTGGGCTCCCCCGTGCTGTTCGGGCTCCCCCATACCAACTTGGGCTCCCCCGTTCTGTTCGGGCTCCCCCTTACAAACTTGGGCTCCCCTGTGCTGTTCGGGCTCCCCCATACCAACTTGGGCTCCCCCGTGCTTTTCGGGCTCCCCAATAGCAACTTGGGCTCCCCCATACTACCTCGGGCTCCCCCATACTAACTCAGGCTCCCCCATACCAACTCGGGCTCGCCCATACTAACGCGGGCTACCCCGTGCAGTACGGGCTACCCAATACCAACTCGGGCTACCCCACACAAACTTGGGCTCCCCCGTGCTGTTCGAGCTCCCCCATACCAACTTGGGCTCCCCCGTGCAGTTCGGGCTCCCCCATACCAACTTGGGCTCCCCCGTTCTGTTCGGGCTCCCCCCTACCAACTTGGGCTCCCCCGTGCTGTTCGGGCTCCCCATACCAACTTGGGCTCCCCAGCTGTTCAGGCTCCCCCATACTAACATGGCCCCCACTGGCCCCCACACAAACTTGGGCTCCCCCGTGCTGTTCGAGCTCCCCCATACCAACTTGGGCTCCCCCGTGCTTTTCGGGCTCCTCCATACCAACTTGGGCTCCCCCGTGCTTTTCGGGCTCCCCCACACTAACTTGGGCTCTCCCGTGCTGTTCGGGCTCGCCCATACCAACTTAGGCTCCCCCGTGCTGTTCGGGCCCCCCCGCCCAACCTTTCACTCCCCTGCTGTTCGGGCTCCCCCATAAAACTTGAGCTCCCCCGTAGTGTACGGGGCCCCCCATTCTGGGCTCCCCCTGTTGTTTCAGGCTCCCCATACAAACTCTGAGCTCCCCCCTGTGGTATGGGCTCCCCATACAACTTGGGCTCCCCGTGCTGTTCGGGCTCCCCATACCAAACTTGGGCTCCCCGCTGTTCAGGGCTCCCCCATACCAACTCTGGCCCCCATACAAAACTTAAGCTCCCGTACTGTTTGGGCTCCCTATATACTAACATGGGCTCCCCGTGCTGTTGGCTCCATACTGTTCTTGGAGTCCCATACAGACTTGGGCTCTTTTCAGGCTGTTCGGGCTCCCCTATATTAACAAAGGGCTCCCCCGTGCTGTTCAAGCTCTCCCATACCAACTTGGACTCCCCAGGCTGTCTGGGCTCCCCTATACTCACATGGGCTCCCCATGCTGTTCGGGCTCCCCCCATAGCTTGGAGCCCCCAAACCAACTTGGGCTCCCTCGTTCTGTTCGGGCTCTCCCATACCAACTTGGACTCCCCCGTGCTGTTCGGGCTCCCCCATGCAACTTGGGCTCCCCCATACTACCTCTGGCTCCCCTTTATTAACTTGGGCTCCCCCAAACCAACTTGGGCTTCCCATACTAACTCGGGCTCCCCACACTAACTCGGGCTACCCCATACTAACTCAGGCTCCCCCATACTAATTGGCTCCCCATATCCATCTTAGGCTGCCCCGTTCTGGCCCCCCATACATCTCAGGCTCCCCCATGCTGTTCAGGCTCTAATTTTTGACAAATATCGTCCTGTACATTTCCTGTACATTTCTTTATTGTAAAAAATCATCCTGCAGCATCCTTATTTCCTGTAAAATTTTTCGGGGGCTCCCTAACCCACTTGCAGGGGCTCGGCCCCGTACCCCTCCCGGAAAAAAATCCTGGCTTCGGGCCTGTTTGGGTCGGACTCAAATTGATGCTTTTGAAGACAAAAATCGTTCCAAACTAGGTGAATGAAAAAATAGAAAAAGGGTACGCCTTAATTAACGTATAATTACCATCAGGACAAATGTCTTGCACCGAGAAGCCCTTATCGGCCAGAATTAGATCCCCTGGAACCATCTGGTCCAAGACTTTGCTGGATAAGTGATAACACAACTTCTCTATCAGACAGTGAACCCGGAAAGGCCTCTGATACGTAGGATATTGCCCCGCATGGAGCAGTCCCAATTAGAGCTTTCAGGGTATTGCGAGCTGGAAAATTTGAATAACGAGGGCTCGCCCTCGTGCCCCTTTCCTAATCTACTGGTTTTCTGGGGTGTCAGAGGCGGGCTTTTCCTAAGCACGAAGTGACGCTTACAAAGATTTTATCAATTATCCAAAGTTCTCTTAATACTTTAATAGTCAATAATCATATTATTCAAGTTTCCTAATACTGTTTAGAATTAATTCATTGGGATTCCTGATTCTAATTTTTAATTTAATTGAATCCATTGATTTAGTACTATTCATAATGTTTTTCATTTAAAACTGTGTGGGGAGCCGACGTACGTAGATGGAGAGCCTAAGTCAAATAGAGAGCCCTTATACTGAAAGGAAGGGGGATCCCAAAGTCCAAAATAGGCATGGGGAGTATTAATAGTGCGTGGATGCCCAAGATTGTACGCAGCAGCACTAACATTGTGTTGGAGTCTGAGTGGGTATGGGGGAGCCCGAACATTACGGGGGAGCCCAAGTTGATTTGGGGGAGCCCGAACAGAACGGGGAGCCCAAGTTGCTATGGGGGAGCCCGAACAGTACGGGGGAGCCCATGTGAGTATAGGGGAGCCCGAACAGCACGGGGGAGTCCAAGTTGGTATGGGAGAGCCCGAACAGCACGGGGGAGCCCTTGTTAGTATAGGGGTGCCCGAACAGCACGGGGGAGCCCAAGTCTGTATGGGGGAGCCCGAACAGCACAAGGGAGACTCCAAGTTGGTATGAGGAGCCCGAACAGCACGGGGAGCCCAAGTTGGTATGGGGGAGCCCGAACAGAACGGGGGAGCCCAAGATGGTATGGGGGAGCCCGAGTTAGTATGGGGGAGCCCGAGTTAGTATGGGGTAGCCCGAGTTAGTATGGGGAGCCCCAGTTAGTATGGGGTAGCCCGAGTTAGTGAGGGGAGCCCAAGGTTGTAGGGGGAGCCCGAGTTAGTATGGGGGAGCCCGAGTTAGTATGGGAAGCCCAAGTTGGTTTGGGGGAGCCCAAGTTAATAAAGGGGAGCCCGAGTTAGTATGGGGGAGCCCAAGTTGGTGTGGGGGAGCCCGAGTTAGTATAGGGGAGCCCAAGTTGTATGGGGGAGCCCGAACAGCACGGGGGAGTCCAAGTTGGTATGGGGGAGCCCGAACAGAACAAGGGAGCCCAAGTTGGTTTGGGGGAGCCCGAACAGTACGGGGGAGCCCATGTGAGTATAGGGGAGCCCGAACAGCACGGGGGAGCCCAAGTTGGTAAGGGAGAGCCCGAACCGCACGGGGGAGCCCATGTTAGTATGGGGGAGCCCGAACAGCACGGGGGAGCCCATTTTAGTATAGGGGAGCCGAAACAGTACGGGGGAGCCCAAGATGGTATGGGGGAACCCGAACAGTACGGGGGAGCCCAAGTTGGCATGGAGTCAACAGCACGGGGGAGCCCATGTTAGTATAGGGGAGCCCAAACAGTACGGGGAGCCCAAGTTTGTATGGGGGCCAGAGTTGGTATGGGGGAGCCCGAACAGCACGGGGGAGCCCTTGTTAGTATAGGGGAGCCCGAACAGCACGGGGGAGCCCAAGTTGGTATGGGGCAGCCCGAACATTACGGGGGAGCCCAAGTTTGTATGGGGGAGCCAAATTCGATATGGGGGAGCCCGAACAGCACGGGGGAGCCCATGTTAGTATAGGGGAGCCCGAACAGTACAGGGGAGCCCATGTTAGTATAGGGGAGCCCGAACAGTACAAGGGAGACTCCAAGTTGGTATGGGGAGCCCGAACAGCACGGGGAGCCCAAGTTGGTATGGGGGAGCCCGAACAGAACGGGGGAACCCAAGATGGTAATATGGTATGGGGGAGCCCGAGTTAGCATGGGGGAGCCCGAGTTAGTATGGGGTAGCCCGAGTTAGTGTGGGGAGCCCGAGGTAGTAGGGGAGCCCGAGTTAGTATGGGGGAGCCCAAGTTAGTATGGGGGAGCCCCTGTTAGTATGGGAAGCCCAAGTTGGTTTTGGGGAGCCCAAGTTAATAAAGGGGAGCCCGAGGTAGTATGGGGGAGCCCAAGTTGGTGTGGGGGAGCCCGATTTAGTATAGGGGAGCCCAAGTTGGAAGGTAGATCCAAAGTAAGTATGGGGGAGCCCGAGTTATCATATGTGAGCCCGAGTTGGTAGGGGGAGCCTATGTAAGTGTGGGGGAGCCCAAGCTATGGTGAAGCCCGGGATAAGGTGCAACCAATGTCGGTGGAGCCCAAGGTAAGGGTGAGCCTCGTATGGGCGATCCCATGTATCTTGGTGAGCCCAAGTTATGCTGAAGCCCAGGATAAGGTGGAGCCAAGTTCGGTGAAGCCCAAGGTAAGGGTGAGCCTGGTATGGGTGATCCCATGTTGAAGGGTGAGCCCAGAACATCAGTGAAGCCCGAGGTTCGGTTGAGCCTGTTATGGTGAAGCCCAAGGTAAGGGTGAGCCTGGTAGGGGTGATCCCATGTTGAAGGGTGAGCCCAGAACATCAGTGAAGCCCGAGGTTCGGGTGAGCCTGTTATGGTGAAGCCCAAGGTAAGGGTGAGCCTGGTACGGGTGAGCCCCTGTATCGGGGTTATCCCAAGGCATTGGTGAAGCCCGAGATTCGGTGGAGCCTGGTATGGCGAAGCCCGGCAATAAGGTGAGTCTGGTACGGGTGAGCCCCTGTATCGGGGTTATCCCAAGGCATTGGTGAAGCCCGAGTTTCGGTGGGGCCTGGTATGGTGAAGCCCGGCAATAGGGTGAGTCTGGTATGGGCGAGACCGTGTATAGAGGTGAGCCCCGGACAATCGGGGGAGCCCTAGATTAAGGGGAGCAGTGTACAGGGGAGTCCGTGATTAGAGGTGATCCCAGGTTTAGGGGTAGCCTCCGTACGGTGAACTCTGTAATTTGTGATACCGGGAATAGGGGGAGCATTAATGCCTCCCCCTATTCCCGGGCTCCCATACTTGCCAACCCCATTGAAAATTTGACCATGAAATTGATAAAAGGACTTGTAGTTGATTTTTACTCGTTTTACTCGTTTACCTGGGGCTGATCTTCACAGACGGCTACACAACAGACGGTTTGTACAAAGAATTAAAACCTACAGAGAGTCATCCTCAATACCTACTAAAGCAATCTGACTGTTACTATAGCTAAGATTACTGAACACGCTACTGTGCTTCACAGACAAACATGGTGGCAGCTGAGGGCTGCCACTCCCGCGCTTCACAGTCACAGTTGTCAGGGAGTCACTCCCTTCCTCTCTCCTCACATTCCCTTCCTCTCTCCTCACACTCCCTTCCTCTCTCCTCACACTCCCTCTCCGTTCCCTCAGCTCCCCACTCCCTCGCATGGCAGTGTCCATACAACCACTCCCTCTTCTTTCTCCTGTATCACTCCTCCTTCTATCTCCCACATCCCCACTCTGACTTCCTCTTCTCTCTCCCACATCACCACTCCCAGTCCCTACCACTCCCTCATCACCACTCCCTACCACTACCTCCTCCTCCTCTTCAGGGACCAGTACCCCGAAGTTCCCCAGGTCATCCAGTTCCACTCCCTCCTCACCTTCCACGCCCCGCTTCATGTTCCCCACGAAGGCGGCGGCGATGGCGCGTTCCTTGTGCGGGCTGGCGGCGATGATGAACTGCTGCGCGGTCTTCTCCGCGGCGGACATGCAGCGGACACGTGCTGATGACGTCATGGTGGTGGAAGTTCCCGACTTCTTACGATGACCTGCGGGGAGGAAGGGGGTGAAAAGACTTGTTTACGCCTAGCGTTGAAAAGCCGTTTAAAGCAGGAACCTATTCTAGGCATATCTGAAGGAAATGCGAACATGAACGCTTTAATTCGTACTCGTCACCATGTCCAGAATCATTCAGGTATTTCATAGTAAGAGAAACATGCTTTTAAAATCTAAACAAACAGCAACCCGCACCTTTCTTAACAAAGTGCGGGAAGAATACATGTAAATTTGTCATGCCAAACTTTAAGAAGCGGGCAAAAATAGTACCACTCAGAGATTCAGATACTATCCGCATACACGTCCCCCAGTTCACTATAATCATGCAATTTTATTCATTATCTTTGTGATTTAAAAATATCTAATGCAATGTTTTCTATCCAGTGTATATTTATTTGGAATTATTTGCTTCTTGGATTCATACAATTTTTTTTGAAAATGGATCATTATTGCTGTGTGAATAGATTAACCTTTTTGCACATGCCATATTTGTGCACATGCCATAATGCCATGTTTTATTCCTTATGAGGTAGAAGCAAGACATAAATTCATACACAATGCACATTCCACATCGACAACTGCACAATGGGTACATGGTATTGCTTCTCAAGAGGCATAGCAAATGGGAACAGGAAAAAAGGAAAAGATGTTCTGTCGTGTGTCACATAACATACTTAAAGAGCCTGGGACTGTCCATTCTAGTAGAGCATCCGTATCATTCAATCTGTAGCGATGCGAGCATCGAGTTCAAGATCGATTTCATCTGAATTATGACACAAGTCTCAGAGATACGCTCAAACTTCAAAGGGACATTATCAATTAAGAAGGTGCTTATTTTCAATTGCAAGGCAGTAGATTTATCTCAAATAGCAGCTTAACCATTTTCGACAATTACAGGAGCTTAAAACAGTTCGATAGAGCTTATAGCAGTGGGTAGCTGCCATTATGCATGCAGAGAGAGAGAGAGGAAGAGGACAACATATATACCAGATGATCTGATCATGTCGATCTTTGAACTTATCAACCAAAAAGTGAGGAAACTCTTATTTCGCAAGAAATATTGAATCCCAATTCATACTTTTAAATAAGTCGAAAATGGTTAAATTGCCGCATGATCGTCATTACTTCATGGAGTTTGAGGATTTAGGAATCGTAGTGTTTTTCAATAGGAGATGGCTGCTAAAGATCATGCATATACCTATTTCAATAACTCTAGTAGCACAAGTTTCACGCCTTATGTCTGTCCATGGCTCCTCTGCAATCATGGACGGGATAGTTGGGGCTGGGGCAAGGCTCTTTCTTTTGAAGACAGGCGAATCGTAGGCAGGGTCCACTGAGATATGTTGGGCTTGCTCAACGTTAAGTTTGAGAGAGATAACTAACTTCTAAGTTAAAATATGGTATGGAGATAATGTGGCGAGTGGGGCAATAATACTCGGCGTATTATAATTGTCAAATTTCAGAACCCTGAACCGTAAACGTTCTTCTTTTGGCGAATTAGCGCGCACGCATCGAGCAGCAACTGATTTGATTGGCCGCGCAGCGATGCGCGCGCGCTAAATTCGTCACAGTGGGCGCTAAAGCTTAAAATGTGGTCAGTAAAAAAGCATTGCGCCCTACCACATAACAAATATCTTACAGGTGGCAATTTCGATAGCAAACAACAAAAAAGGGCAATTCCGACTGTAATTACAGGGTTGAATTCAAAATCCAATAGAATGAAATTGCAGAATGAAATTGTAGCAGGTTAATTGATATTATTTTAGTTTGAAGTGTCTCTGGATAAGGTGACTGGTTAGACCAAGTTTAAGTACAGACTACAGTCTATTACATCCATTTTGTAAGAACTTTTCAACTTTCGCCACCAGAGCCTCTGTGGTAGGTAAGAGCCTCCTTTTGATCCGTTGTGGGAAGAAGGATGGTCATCCGTGTCGAAGCTCCTCCTTGTTGAGTCGTCCGAGCTGCTTTATCATACTGATATCAACCTCCATGTTGAATCTTATCCCATTTCCTGAGGGAATAATGGAAACATGTATTAGATGCGGTGTGAAGTTATCTCATTGAACAATGTGCAATTCCTAATTACGTATTCCCATGAAAGCTTGAAAACAATGGAACGATCTTTAACTCATTGTTAGAACAAAGGGTAGAAAGAATGGATGCTACTTCTTTACCCACCTTTGAAATGGTCCAATATCTCGTTCAGCTGATCGTGGGAGTAGAGGAGAGCTCCCTCAAAGTCAGATCCGCAGTTTGAGGAGGCTGGAGGATTATCTTCCGGAAGAGACCGCCAAGAGCTACTTCCCGCAGGTATCAGCTGCGCCCTCTGGTTGGGTCGAGGATGCTCCCTCCCCAAGTCAAAGTTGTGGTTAACCCTCCGGCATTCTCGCTCATGCTCTGCCCTTGTCCTCCTTACTGAAAATAGATGCACATTAGTTATACATATGAATTGAATTCTAATACTTTTTCGAAATGTTAATCAATTATAAGTTTCACAGTAATTAGCATTTCCAACGAAAATCAATATGAAACGAATGTATTCCCACGGTTTCAAAACATAGATGAATCTGCTGGCAAACACGACATAAACTTGTTTCCCGTGCACTCAACCACATGGACGCTCTAGATTCTCCGGGATGGCGTGGCAAAAGGATGCAAGCTTTTCCATTCGAGCAGGACTTCAAATGGCGAGCGAAGTTGAACTTGATCTCCATCCCAGCATGGACAAACTCTAACAGGACGCCTCTCCTCTCCTTCAGCTCCAGAACCACCTCCTCTGTTCTGATACCAGAGTTATCCCTGTTTGCAGCAGCGTCAAGGGCCCAGTCCTCCATAGGGTTGTAGATGGGGTAGTAGAGGGCAGCCTTTCAGAGCTCTCTCGTTGAGCTTGTGGATGGTGATGGAGTTGCTCTGATATCTCAACCCGTTACTCCCCTTTGGCACTCATCGTTGCATCGAGAGGAAAGTAGTCTTCAAGGGCGAGAATGCATTCTTTAGCCTTTTTTCAAAGGCATCTTCCAAACTACAATTGAAACGGTACGAGCGTAACGTCATTGGGTGAATGTCAAAGACTTGGAAATGTGAAAAGCAAAGTTGAAACGATGTAAACAGAGCAATTCGAATTCAGGATGGAGAAGTGATCAGATCGGTGCCTTTTATATCAATACTATCGCCCCATTAAACACCCCATTGTCTTGAATTAAGAATCTAACAATGCAATTTGTAATCTAACTGATCAATTAAAGAATAGTTCCTGTAAAATTAATTACGTTTTGTATCCAACGATACGTCATAATTGATATCATTATTTATAATATTCGTCATAACGGTAGTGAACATCAGTTAAGTTCCCAATTAGCATAATATAACAGAGTACTAGCCGTATAAAAACCACATGACACGTGACCCTCAGCAGTTAGCACAGCCGTCACGTGACCCATCACCCAACAAGCGTTAACCCTAACGAGCTCTAATGTGTTATGACGTCAGTATCACGTGACCCGAGGCTAGATGTACGAGTGTGTGGTTCACTAATCAGATATCGTGATCCTTCGGAGATGGCACAGCCATATCCATTGCGGGTCACGTGGTACCCACTAACCAACCCCTTTGTCCCTAGGGCTACAGCTACCCCTGTGCTAGGGCTGATTCACTAGTGGCTGTAACAGCGTTACGCTGCTGTAACAGCGTTACGCTGCTGTAACAGCGTTACGCTGCTGTAACAGCGTTACGCTGCTGTAACAGCGTTACGCTGCTGTAACAGCGTTACGCTGCTGTAACAGCGTTACGCTGCTGTAACAGCGTTACGCTGCTGCTGTAACAGCGTTACGCTGCTGTAACAGCGTTACGCTGCTGTAACAGCGTTACGCTGCTGTAACAGCGTTACGCTGCTGTAACAGCGTTACGCTGCTGTAACAGCGTTACGCTGCTGTAACAGCGTTACGCTGCTGTAACAGCGTAACAGCGTTACGCTGCTGTAACAGCGTTACGCTGCTGTAACAGCGTTACGCTGCTGTAACAGCGTTACGCTGCTGTAACAACAGCGTTATGTTGCTGTAACAGCGTTACGCTGCTGTAACAGCGTTACGCTGCTGTAACAGCGTTACGCTGCTGTAACAGCGTTACGCTGCTGTAACAGCGTTACGCTGCTGTAACAGCGTTACGCTGCTGTAACAGCGTTACGCTGCTGTAACAGCGTTACGCTGCTGTAACAGCGTTACGCTGCTGTAACAGCGTTACGCTGCTGTAACAGCTGCAGCGTTACGCTGCTGTAACAGCGTTACGCTGCTGTAACAGCGTTACGCTGCTGTAACAGCGTTACGCTGCTGTAACAGCGTTACGCTGCTGTAACAGCGTTACGCTGCTGTAACAGCGTTACGCTGCTGTAACAGCGTTACGCTGCTGTAACAGCGTTACGCTGCTGTAACAGCGTTACGCTGCTGTAACAGCGTTACGCTAAGTTGCTGTAACAGCGTTACGCTGCTGTAACAGCGTTACGCTGCTGTAACAGCGTTACGCTGCTGTAACAGCGTTACGCTGTTGTAACGCTGTGTAACAGCGTTACGCTGCTGTAACAGCGTTACGCTGCTGTAACAGCGTTACGCTGCTGTAACAGCGTTACGCTGCTGTAACAGCGTTACGCTGCTGTAACAGCGTTACGCTGCTGTAACAGCGTTACGTTGCTGTAACAGCGTTACGCTGCTGTAACAGCGTTACGTTGCTGTAACAGCGTTACGCTGCTGTAACAGCGTTACGCTGCTGTAACAGCGTTACGCTGCTGTAACAGCGTTACGCTGCTGTAACAGCGTTACGCTGCTGTAACAGCGTTACGCTGCTGTAACAGCGTTACGCCGCTGTAACAGCGTTACGCCGCTGTAACAGCGTTACGCTGCTGTAACAGCGTTACGCTGCTGTAACAGCGTTAGGCGTTACGCTGCGGTAACAGCGTTACGCTGCTGTAACAGCGTTACGCTGCTGTAACAGCGTTACGCTGCTGTAACAGCGTTACGTTGCTGTATCGCGACAACAGCGTTACGCTGCTGTAACAGCGTTACGCTGCTGTAACAGCGTTGCTGCTGTAACAGCGTTATGCTGCTGTAACAGCGTTACGCTGCTGTAACAGCTGTTAACAGCGTTACGCTGCTGTAACAGCGTTACGCTGCTGTAACAGCGTTACGCTGCTGTAACAGCGTTACGCTGCTGTAACAGCTGCTGCTGTAACAGCGTTACGCTGCTGTAACAGCGTTACGCTGCTGTAACAGCGTTACGCTGCTGTAACAGCGTTACGCTGCTGTAACAGCGTTACGCTGCTGTAACAGCGTTACGCTGCTGTAACAGCGTTACGCTGCTGTAACAGCGTTACGTTGCTGTAACAGCGTTACGCTGCTGTAACAGCGTTACGCTGCTGTAACAGCGTTACGCTGCTGTAACAGCGTTACGCTGCTGTAACAGCGTTACGCTGCTGTAACAGCGTTTTGCTGCTGTAACAGCGTTACGCTGCTGTAACAGCGTTACGCTGCTGTAACAGCGTTACGCTGCTGTAACAGCGTTACGCTGCTGTAACAGCGTTACGCTGCTGTAACAGCGTTACGCTGCTGTAACAGCGTTACGCTGCTGTAACAGCGTTACGCTGCTGTAACAGCGTTACGCTGCTGTAACAGCGTTACGCTGCTGTAACAGCGTTACGCTGCTGTAACAGCGTTACGCTGCTGTAACAGCGTTACGCTGCTGTAACAGCGTTACGCTGCTGTAACAGCGTTACGCTGCTGTAACAGCGTTACGCTGCTGTAACAGCGTTACGCTGCTGTAACAGCGTTACGCTGCTCTAACAGCGTTACGCTGCTGTAACAGCGTTACGCTGCTCTAACAGCGTTACGCTGCTGTAACAGCG
Source organism: Beroe forskalii (assembly GCA_011033025.1). Classification (NCBI taxonomy): domain Eukaryota; kingdom Metazoa; phylum Ctenophora; class Nuda; order Beroida; family Beroidae; genus Beroe; species Beroe forskalii. The sequence goes on from WFMF01000013.1 coordinate 521,826, forward strand.
TTACGCTGCTGTAACAGCGTTACGCTGCTCTAACAGCGTTACGCTGCTGTAACAGCGTTACGCTGCTGTAACAGCGTTACGCTGCTGTAACAGCGTTACGCTGCTGTAACAGCGTTACGCTGCTGTAACAGCGTTACGCTGCTGTAACAGCGTTACGCTGCTGTAACAGCGTTACGCTGCTGTAACAGCGTTACGCTGCTGTAACAGCGTTACGCTGCTGTAACAGCGTTACGCTGCTCTAACAGCGTTACGCTGCTCTAACAGCGTTACGCTGCTCTAACAGCGTTACGCTGCTCTAACAGCGTTACGCTGCTCTAACAGCGTTACGCTGCTGTAACAGCGTTACGCTGCTCTAACAGCGTTACGCTGCTGTAACAGCGTTACGCTGCTCTAACAGCGTTACGCTGCTTTAACAGCGTTACGCTGCTTTAACAGCGTTACGCTGCTTTAACAGCGTTACGCTGCTTTAACAGCGTTACGCTGCTCTAACAGCGTTACGCTGCTCTAACAGCGTTACGCTGCTCTAACAGCGTTACGCTGCTTTAACAGCGTTACGCTGCTTTAACAGCGTTACGCTGCTTTAACAGCGTTACGCTGCTCTAACAGCGTTACGCTGCTCTAACAGCGTTAGCATTGCTGTAACAGCGTTAGCATGCTGTAACAGCGTTAGCATGCTGTAACAGCGTTACGCTGCTGTAACGCTCTAACAGCGTTACGCTGCTCTAACAGCGTTACGCTGCTCTAACAGCGTAACAGCGTTACGCTGCTCTAACAGCGTTACGCTGCTCTAACAGCGTTACGCTGCTCTAACAGCGTTACGCTGCTCTAACAGCGTGCTGTAACAGCGTTGCTGTAACAGCGTTACGCTGCTGTAACAGCGTTACGCTCTCTAACAGCGTTACGCTGCTGTAACAGCGTTACGCTGCTTTGTAACAGCGCGTTCTCTATCAGCGTTACGCTGCTCTAACAGCGTTACGCTGCTCTAACAGCGTTACGCTGCTCTAACAGCGTTACGCTGCTCTAACAGCGTTACGCTGCTCTAACAGCGTTACGCTGCTCTAACAGCGTTACGCTGCTCTAACAGCGTTACGCTGCTCTAACAGCGTTACGCTGCTCTAACAGCGTTACGCTGCTCTAACAGCGTTACGCTGCTCTAACAGCGTTACGTTGCTGTAACAGCGTTGCGTTGCTAACAGCGTTACGCTGCTCTAACAGTTGCTGTTCTAACAGCGTTACGCTGCTCTAACAGCGTTACGTTGTTTCAACAGCGTTACGCTGCTCTAACAGCGTGTTACGCTGCTCTAACAGCGTTACGCTGTTTCCTAACAGCGTTACGCTGCTCTAACAGCGTTACGCTGTTTTAACAGCGTTACGCTGCTCTAACAGCGTTACGCTGCTCTAACAGCGTTACGCTTTACGCTGCTCTAACAGCGTTACGCTGCTCTAACAGCGTTACGCTGTTTCAATACAGCGTTACGCTGCTCTAACAGCGTTACGCTGCTCTAACAGCGTTATGCTGCTCTAACAGCGTTACGCTGCTCTTACAGCTAAACACAGCGTTCCCTGCCTTAACAGCTCGCGCGGCGCGCTTCCGTAGGGAAGCGCGCGGCGCGTACACACACCTATGCGGGCTTAGGAAACGCTGCTCTAACAGCGTTACACTGCTCTAACAGCGTTACGCCGTTACGGTGCTCTAAGCGCGCCGCGCGAGCCACTCAGGGATATACGTGTTTAGCAAATTCGATGTATAACTCTCCAATAGATCACTTGGTTTACCTCGGATACTTGCTAAACACGTATATCCCTGTCTGCGTTGCGCGGCGCGCTCCCCGTAGGGTAGCGCGGCGCGCACCTATTCGGGCTTAGGAACTCGGATACCATAATGCTAAAGTTTGTACATTAGCTCACCATGACTAATTGTATCAAATGCTTCACCTAGGTCAATAAATATTCTTTGTCTTACGATGTATGACCATGGCGCGCGGCGCTGATTCTCGAGAGGGTCTGTCAACGTCACACAAATATTCCTAAGACATGATTTTTATTTCCTTCATTACGTTTCGTGACGATGCGACACCCCTGGTTAGGAGAACATTACACAATTTTGTGTACAGATTGCTTGATATTTGTCTTAAACAGCTGCAGCGCCTTGTTCTGCGCGCGCGGCACGCCGTCGTAATCAGCACCCCTCCCACCTACGTCCACAAATGTCTGCATTGGATATAAGACTCCCCCTCTTTATGGATGGCCCCACATATGATTGTAGGCATCTAAAGTTATCAATTTGAATCCTTTTTGATCAATATGCACACATATGCAATAGAAATTCAAATTATGTACATGTTTGAAGTTATTGATCGTTGATGCAGTAAAACACAATTCTCAAAAATGATATCAAACCCACACACTATTGACTATGTATACCACTAATCAACGGGGTTGGCAAGTAGGGGGAGCCCATGTATCCGTTTTGGTGACAAGGGCTCCCCCTATTCTAGGTATCACAAATTACAGAGTTCACCGTACCCAAGCTTCCCCTACACATGGGATAACCTCTTATGAAAGCTCCCCTATACACCGCTCCCCTAATCTAGGGATCCCCCGATTGTCCGGGGCTCAATTTTCTATACCCGGTCTCGCCCATAATAGACTCACCCTTACCTTGGGCTTCGCCATACCAGGCTCCACCGAACCTCGGGCTTCACCAATGCCTTGGGATAACCCCGATACAGGGGCTCACCCGTACCAGGCTCACCCTTCCTTACCTTGGGCTTCGCCATACCAGGCTCACCCGAGCCTCGGGCTTCACGGATGTTCTGGGATAACCCCGATACAGGGGCTCATCCGTACCAGACTCACCCTTATCTTGGGCTTCACCATACCAGGCTCCACCCCAACCTCGGGCTTCACTGATGTTCTGGGCTCACCCTCAAACATGGCATCACCCATACCAGGCTCACTTACATTGGGCTTCACCGTACCTGGCTCCACCCTTATACTGGGCTACACTGATGTTCTGGCTATCCCTGAAACATGGGGATCACCCATACCAGGCTCACTCCTTATCTTGGGCTTCACCGCATTTGGCTCCACCTAATCCTAGGCTCCACCATAACTTGGGCTCACCCTGAAACATGGGATCGCCCATACGAGGCTCACCTACCTTGGGCTTTACCTGCATTCTTGGCTCCACCTTATCCTGGGATTCGCCATAGCTTGGGCTCCCCCACACTTATTTGGGCTCCCCCTACCAACTCGGGCTCCCCTATGATAACTCGGGCTCCCCCATACCACCCCCGGAACGCGAGGTACCGCAGCTGCTAGTACTTTGTGCGCAGTTTTCGGAAACGCAGCAATTTTGCAACGATATTGCCCCATTTCATATACTAAACGTAGGATAGAGTAATTTTGAAGATGGCCATTCGATAGAACACAGCACAGGGAGTTCAGTGGTGTAAAGATCATTGGAATACGACTTTCATGACGGTTATGATCAATAACACCTCGCAGCAGAAAACGAGGTTTTCATGTAGCGCTATGTTCAGCGATTCACTGTGAAGCTCAGGAACATGATATCGAAAATCTATGATCAACCTACACTGCAGAATTTTATCCTATCGATTCCCGAAGGTCCCAAGTCTCTATCTTCAAAAATGTGGATTTCTATAAAGAAAAACCCTGAGAGGGTGTAAAAAAGTACATTACTGTCTACTTAATGAGGTACCGCAGCACTGTTACGTGAGACTACGCGCGTGGTGTTGCGTGTGGTGGATATAGAGCGCAAACAAATCTTGTTCTAAGTTCATTTCTGTGTGTTTGCTCGTGCGTGTGTGTTTGGCTTGTTACTATGTTGCAAATAATATGGTTTGAATTGACTATGAATCGATATTGTTAGATGATTTGAAATACGAGCTGTTCTGCCACTGTAGAACCCAATCACTATGCATCATGATACTTTTGAATGGAAGCAAATATATAGAACTATAGATAATAATGTTACTGGTATAATGCATTTCGAATATTAAGCAAAAGCCCAAAAATGTGTAACAAGGATCAGATAACATCAATTCTGTAATTCGAAGATAAAATTATACCGTAATATATAGTTATACGGTAATAATCAGAGCTGATATTTATCGGTTATGTTATAGATAGAAATCTGATACGAAAATGAAGCAATCTTAGTTGGGAATGGTCCGTATGCACAAATTAAGGGAATCCCTTTTTTAAAGGAAAAGCTTTAAATTTAAGGCTTTCCCTCGAGGAATGACCTTTTCCCTCGAAACTGGTGTCAAACCCTGGAGAATGTAGGTTGTGTTAACTCATAATTTTGGTTATTCGGTACTATGGCATTGCTCGTGTTAGAAAGCTATCTAGGGTACAGAAATCTGCTCACGGTTCCAAGGTAAAGCTCCTGGAAGAGATGTGGTAAAAAGTGGCTTATTTTTGAGGAAATTGCTATAAAAAGGAGGGAACACCTTAAAAAGAAAGGGAAACACATGAAATGAGAGGCTTAATTTAGGAGTGTGATAGGCTTACTTAGGAGTGTGATAGGCTTACTATGGCGTGTGATTTACTTAAGCTTACTTAGGCTTACTTAGGAGTGTGATAGGCTAACTTAGGAGTGTGATAGGCTTACTTAAAAGTGTGATAGGCCAACTTAGGAGTGTGATAAGCTTACTTAGGAGTGTGATAGGCTTATTCAGGAATGTGATAGGCTTACTATGGCATGTGATTTACTAAGGCTTACTTAGGAGTGTAATAGGCTAACTAAGGAGTGTGATAGGCTTACTTTAAAGTGTGATAGCCTTACTTAGGAGTGTGATAGGCTTACTTAGGAGTGTGATAGGCTTACTTAGGAGTGTGATAGGCTAACTTAGGAGTGTGATAGGCTTACTTAAAAGTGTGATAGCCTTACTTAGGAGTGTGATAGGCTAACTTAGGAGTGTGATAGGCTTACTTAAAAGTGTGATAGCCTTACTTAGGAGTGTGATAGGCTAACTTAGGAGTGTGATAGGCTTACTTAAAAGTGTGATAGCCTTACTTAGGAGTGTGATAGGCTAACTTAGGAGTGTGATAGGCTTACTTAAAAAGTGTGATAGCCTTACTTAGGAGTGTGATAGGCTTACTTAGGAGTGTGATAGGCTTACTTAAAAGTGTGATAGGCTTACTTAGGAGTGTGATAGGCTTACTTAGGAGTGTGATAAGATTACTTAGGATACTTAGGAGCACAAGGCTACCCATGAGAACAAGAGGATTGCTCGGGAGTCTGAGAGGGTTTCTCAGTAGTACGATAGAGTTGTTCAGGAGCGCGAGAAGGCTACAAAAAGAAGTAGATGTGTTGTTTACATTACAAGCTGCTGTCGCTGCCCTGTACTGTTAAATCAGCTAATCAGGGCAGCCCTTTTCAACTCAGAGTTACTAAGTTTGGCGAGTTCATGGAGAATCAAATTAGTGAGGTCTACGTCCTTGGCCTTGCTTGCCATAGGATTAGGCTTTGACAAATAGGCGTTACGGCAGGGACAAAATTGATGGCTGCAATATCCTTGGTTTTAATCTATGAAATTAGATTATCCAGATAATGGAATCAAACAAATTGCCTAAACGGGCTAATAACAAAGACCGCAGAAAGACACTCACAACACGCCCCTATTAACTCAAAACAAACCCCTCTGAACTCATAACACATCCCTCTCCACTCAGAACACACCCTTCTCCACTCATAAAAAACCACTCTCCACTCATAACACACCCCTCCCCACTCATAACCCACCCCTCCCCACTCATAAAACAACCCTATTTACTCATAACACACCCCTCTCCACTCGTAACACACCCCTCTCCACTCATAACACACCCCTCTCCACTCATAACCCACCCCTCCCCACTCATAACCCACCCCTCCCCACTCATAACCCACCCCTCCCCACTCATAAAACAACCCTATTTACTCATAACACACCCCTCTCCACTCGTAACACACCCCTTTCCACTCATAACACACCCCTCTCCACTCATAACCTAGGTCCTTCTCCACTCGTGAGTCGTGACACGCCCCTCTCCAGTCTCCACTCGTGACACACCCCTCTCCACTCGTGACACACCCCTCTCAACTCTTAACACACCCCTCTCCACTCGTGACACACTCCTCTCCACTCGTAACACACCCCTCTCCACTCATAAACCACCCCTATTTACTTAATCTCCAAAACCGAGACGGTTGTCGTAGTAACCCCCTGCTGATTTGGTGACGTCAGTCCATGTCTTTCGGTTGGAACCAATGTAACTAAACCTCACGCAGTCCGAAACAACGTTATTCTAACTTGGAATTACTAGAATTGACCAATTCCCTAATTTCTACAAATCGTCCACGTGAACTCACGTGCTGAAATGTAGCACCCAGATCTAATTTCACGTGCATTACAGGTACATGACCCTCAGATTAGTGGTGGTTTTTCAAATTCCCATAGATGCCTCATTTCTGTTTGATATAGTCCAAAAATGATAAATATCTATAGGAAAAATACCAAACATTTCTTCCCCATGATTGAACTGACATAAATTTGGAAATTTGACATGATAATTTTTGCCTCAAAATCAGGGCCATGTTCTTAATGACCCTCAGATTGATGGTCAACAAATTCATGATTATTTTCATGAATTTGGGTTCTTACGTGTCAAAACAATCAAAAACACATTTTAAACATACAAGAGACAAGCCAATGAAAAAATTATTAAAGTATCATCAACAAAATGTGTAGAAAAATTGAATTTAAATATTTTGAGACCCTCAGAATGATGGTTGCAATAATATATTAGTGCATAAAACTCATTATATTTACATTTCACTCATAGAATTTCACAATCAACTAGGTTTCATCGATTTTTACTTAACAAAATAGTTAGTTGAGGCAAAATGTATAAGAATTCATGGAAATATCAATATTTCCCACCATCAATGTGAGGGTCTACATTTTTTCTGACATCATTTTAGGCCTAATTCGCCCTGATTAACGTTTTTCCTGCCATTTAATTGTATTTTCATACTTAATTTTTAGTGCAGTGCCTTTTATTCAACTGAAAGAATGATGAATTTTAACCACCAATCTGAGGGTCATTGAACCATCAATCTGAGGGTCATATGTCCATATTTTGAAAGACAATTTTTTCCTCAAATTTATGAATTTAAGTTGAAATTACTACTCAAATTGTAACACGTGGTAGTTAATGTCACTGTGATAGTTTATTACTATTCATGTGCCTCTAGTGCCTTCACAATAACCATCGACTACCATCAATCTGAGGGTCATGAATACCATCAATTTGAGGGTCAAGTCTCAAAATTATGCAAGAAGTCCAAAATTTGAACAGTACAATCGTATAACTGTAACAATTTGTAAGAAACCAACAATCAACATGCTTCTGGAAAAGTTTTTCAAGTTAAATTCAAAATTGAGTTTACCAGGGGAAATTTGAGTTTCTGCAATGCTATTTCATGGCACTTGTTTTGTATAGAAATTTCGTAACATCGATCACCATGGAAAAATACTTCAAGGAAGTCAAGTATACCCATCAAGAAATAACATAAAAAGTAATTGGAGTCTAGAATAACATTGAATTTCAATCTGATTGCCTTCAAACTCAAACCACTAATCTGAGGGCCACCATCAATCTGAGGGTCATGTACCTGTAGTCGTATTTGAACTCATTTCAACGTAATCAAGTCGAAAATCGTGTGTAAATTTCATTTTCTTGAAATCCCCTAATTTCTACAAAACGTCCACGTGAACTCACGTGATTCACTATTTCATCGTATATTTCCCACATTTAGTCACTGAAAGACATGAGGAAACCATCATTAGTTCGTCATCGTATCACAGAATAAGGCTAAAGTACAATTTTTCATCATTAACGTAATTTCAACCATTTTGCGGCTCAATTTTTAGAGGCTTCGCATGACGACATATTTCGACCGATCACCTTGAAACTCGTTTTATAGCTAAATCTCGAGGTCTGAAAGCAAAATATCGAGGTAAAAACATATTCCGATGAAAACTCTCTGAGTTAGAGATGTTCAAAGTAGCGCAAAATAGCGTTTTATCGCAAAATATGCTATTTTAGTGGTTTTACGCGATTTTGATGACGTCATCACAGCACCCAAATAGGCTCAAAGCAACTTCCAATATAGCCTATAAGTAAATTCCGCCTTAGTACAACATATTTTGACCGGTCTCATTTCAAGATAAGTCGCAGTTCTTGACATTGCACTCATTTAACTTTTGTCCTAAATTTTCGACATCGATTGTTTACCGCACCTTAGAAAATCGCGTAGATCTCGATGAAAAATCGAGATAGACCAATAGTCCATATGATTTTCTGAAAGCTCTTTAAATTTGCTAACTTGGAAAAATCAAGAAGCTATCTCCTTTCCTTCTTGGTGAAAAATGCGCTCGAAAACGACCTATTTTCGCTAAAAAAGCAGTAAAATTTCGCTAAGTTGATGACGTCATAATGACGTCATAATGGCGTCACCAGAACTTCTCTTATAGCCTATTACATTTTCCCATCTTGGATCTACAAAACCTGACCTTGATCATGTCTCTACCATTTGTGGAACTTGAGATCTCATCGATTTAAATTGGGTCCCAAATTATCATCTTCTTCTTATTATTATTATTATTATTATTATTATTAGTATACTGTGACACCGAATTCTCTCATATATAGCCCTGGCCAGTTACGTTACTGTAGCGTGCGATTTAAGTATACGCGTATCTATAAGAACGGTTGTTCTAGACCTAAAATTTTACGACGAATCGTTCTAGATAGGTCCCGACTCTATTTCTTTTTATTTTTCTGATATGCAGGGGGTTACCGCCCTGGCCAGGGCGGGAATTACACACCCCTCTCCACCCATAACACGCCCCTCACCACTCATGACACACCCCTTCCCACTCAACCCACCCATCCCCACTCATAACCCACCCCTCCACACTCATAAAACAACCCTATTTACTCATAACACACCCCTCTCCACTCGTAACACACCCCTCTCCACTCATAACACACCCCTCTCCACTCATAACGCACCCCTCCCCACTCATAACGCACCCCTCCCCACTCATAACACACCCCCATTTACTCATAACACACCACTCTCCAGTCTCCACCCATAACACACCCCTCTCCACTCATAACCGACCCCTTTCCAGTCATAACATACCCCTATTTACTCACAACACGCCCCTATTTACTCAAAACACACCCCTCTCCACTGATAACCCACCCCTCTCCACTGATAACCCACAGCTCTGAACCCAAAACAAACCCCTCAGAACTCATAACACACCCTTCTCCTCTCTTAACACACCTCTATCCAATCATAAGTCACCCCTCTCCTCTTATAACACACCCCTCTCCACTCATAACCCACCCCTTTCCACTCATAACACACCCCTCTCCACTCATAACCTACCCTTCTCCACTCGTGAGTCGTGACACGCCCCTCTCCACTCTTAACACACCCCTCTCCACTCGTGACACACCCCTCTCCACTCAGAAACCACCCCTCCCCACTCAGAAACCATCCCTCCCCACTCATAACACACCCCCATTTACTCATAACACACCCCTCTCCACCCATAACACACCCCTCTCCACTCATAACCTACCCTTCTCCACTCGTGAGTCGTGACAAGCCCCTCTCCACTCTTACGACACCCTTCTCCACACGTGACACACCCCTCTCCGGTCTCCACTCAGAAAGCACCCCTCCCCACTCATAACACACCCCCATTTAATCATAACACACCCCTCTCCACACATAACACACCCCTCTCCACTCATAACACACCCCTCTCCACTCATAACACACCCCTCTCCGCCGATAACACACCCTCTCCAATCATAACACACCCCTTCGCACTCATAACCCACATCTGAACAGTGAAAACTCCTCCCGTGCCTCAGAGAAACACCCTGGCTCTACAAGCGAACTTTTTCCTCACTTTTCGAGCATTTGCCTTATTTTCAAGCATTATCACAACTTTTGGACCTTTTCCCAATTTCAAGGGAATCCCTCATTTCTGCATGCCGGCCATTGAGTAACATTTGCAGGTTGCTCACTGTTCGAATGGCCATTTCTAAAGTTAAGAAGTTAGTAGTTACATAGCAAAATACCAAATTTATACCAGTTTCTATACAAGGGTAACTTTACTAGTACACAGCATGTTCAAGCCACAAAATGACCCGTGTAAAAAGTAAAGGTTGAAAGAAAGGCAAGAACCACGCGAAATCGGTAACATTGTAACAAGCCAAACACACGCACGAGCAAACACACAGAAATGAACTTGGAACAAGATTTGTTTTGCGCAGTCTTAGTAAAATGGCCACAGTCGGTTTAATCAACCAGGCCGGTGGCAGCCATGCTGAGCATGGAGACTATCCCTAGTACACTAGGCGAAGGGTGTGAACTCCTGGGTGGTTTTAGGCCACCCGACTGCCGGAGATATCCTGGGCTGAGAGTAGCCCACCCATCCAGGACCTCACTGGACCAGTAAGCTACCAACGCCCCTGGCTTCAAACAGACTGCAAAGCAAGTCAATGCTTGCCTGCAGATTAAGTCGGAGATCAGCCGGAGGTGGCTATGTACCACCTCCCTTCGTCTGACTGAGCCACAGGGAGGTCTGACCCAACCAGACTGTGTAAATAATATTCCCATTGATTTGAGTTATGCTGGGATCAATGGGCAAAGCCCAGCTATGGGGTACTACCTGGAAAAGAAGAGAGGGAACTGATTGTTAGTTTTGGTGATGTTTTTGGTGTTGTATTATTGTTCATTAATCATAGTAATGTTGCTAAATCAGATTTATTGGGAGGGGACATCCTTTCGAAATGGGCTGCAGTTTATTGTATTTATTTCTATGGGTCTAGATGTACAGAAATTTGTTGCTTGACAGAAGTGGTGAGGTAATGAGACTTAGCTGGTTTGAAGTACGGAGTACCCAGCAGGTGAGGGTGATGAAAGTGGGAGATATAACGAAATAAAATGTTGTTTACTTATTGGATATAATATGGGAGAGTTGGACAGTGGGCTAATTTTTATAGCAGTAAGAGGGTTGATAATGCAGGGGTCGCCAATGCAACTGCTGATTCCAGAATGAAACAAAATTTATTTCATGATGGTGCTGAGGAACCTAGGAGGGATCTGAACTTTAACAAGTTGTATGAGGAGAAAATTTTTATCAGGGCTTCTTGAGTGGCCTTTGATAGTTTGAGGGAGGAAGCCATATTGGTTTTTTGTAGTACAAAGTGGGTTATGACTACCGGGCTGTGCCAATGTTGTTACAGTATATAATATGTATGTATGGGTTGATCATTCCCTTTGAGGACAGTCTTCAAGTAGTGTACCTGAATTATAATGAATTAAGTAAAAGATAAAAAGAATAGTATAGATATAGAAAGAGGGGCTAGGGCGGTTATAATGTAAAATCAAAAGTTAATATACCGTGAGGGGTTGGATAGTGAAGTTATGATACTTAGCTGGTGAGTGGTACTAGAGAGTACCCAGCAGGTGGAAGGTGTGGATGATACCAACTGCATGGGGAAGTGCAGTTGGCACACTCGGGAGGGGGAGGTGCGTGAGGCCCCAACTGGAAAGAACCAGGTCCCTGCCCCTCTGCGAGGTGTTATTGATCATAACTACCGTCATGAAAGTCGTATTCCAATGATCTTTACACCACTGAACTCCCTGTGCTGTGTTCTATCGAATGGCCATCTTCAAAATTACTCTATCCTACGCTTAGTATATGAAATGGGGCAATACTCCCCCATACTACCTCGGGCTCCCCCATACTAACTCAGGCTCCCCCATATTAACTCGGGCTCCCCCGTGCAGTACGGGCTCCCCCATACCAACTTGGGCTCCCCCGTGCTGTTCGGGCTCCCCCATACCAACTTGGGCTCCCCCGTTCTAATCGGGCTCCCCCATACCAACTTGGGCTCCCCCGTGCTGTTCGGGCCCCCCCATACCAACTTGGGCTCCCCCGTGCTGTTCGGGCTCCCCCATACCAACTTGGGCTCCCCCGTGCTTTTCGGGCTCCCCATACCAACTTGGGCTCCCCCGTGCTGTTCCTGCTCCCCCATACCAACTTGGGCTCCCCCGTGCAGTACGGGCTCCCCCATATCAACTCGTGCTCCCCCATACTAAATTGGGCCCCCTGCAATGTTAGGGCCCCCCATACCAACTTGGGCTCCCCGTTCTGTTCCGGGCTCCCCCATACCAACTTGGGCTCCCCCGTTCTAATCGGGCTCCCCCATACCAACTTGGGCTCCCCCGTGCTGTTCAGGCTCCCCCATACCAACTTGGGCTCCCCCGTGCAGTACAGGCTCCCCCATATCAACTCGTGCTCCCCCATACTAAATTGGGCTCCTCCGTAATGTTAGGGCCCCCCCATACCAACTTGGGCTCCCCCGTTCTGTTCGGGCTCCCCCATACCAACTTGGGCTCCCCCGTTCTAATCGGGCTCCCCCATACCAACTTGGGCTCCCCCGTGCTGTTCGGGCTCCCCATACCAACTTGGGCTCCCCGTGCAGTACGGGCTCCCCATATCAACTCGTGCTCCCCCATACTAAATTGGGCTCCCCGTAATGTTAGGGCCCCCATACCAACTTGGGCTCTCCCACACTATTTGGGATCCTCCATAACAACTTGGGCTCCCCATTATTAGCTTCATCTCCCCACACCAACTTGGGCTCCTCCATACTACCTCGGGCTCCCCCATACCAACTTGGGCTCCCCCGTGCTGTTCGGGTTCCCCCATACTAACATGGGCTCCCCCGTGCTTTTCGGGCTCCCCCATACCAACTTGGGCTCCCCCGTGCTGTTCGGGCTCCCCCATACCAACTTGGGCTCCCCCGTTCTGTTCGGGCTCCCCCATACCAACTTGGGCTCCCCCGTGCTGTTCCCCCATACCAACTTGGGCTCCCCCGTGCTGTTCGGGCTCCCCATACCAACTTGGGCTCCCCGTATGTTCGGGCTCCCCATACCAACTTGGGCTCCCCCGTTCTAATCGGGCTCCCCCATACCAACTTGGGCTCCCCCGTGCTGTTCGGGCTCCCCCATACCAACTTGGGCTCCCCCGTGCAGTACGGGCTCCCCCATATCAACTCGTGCTCCCCCATACTAAATTGGGCTCCCCCGTAATGTTAGGGCCCCCCCATACCAACTTGGGCTCTCCCACACTATTTGGGATCCTCCATAACAACTTGGGCTCCCCATTATTAACTTCATCTCCCCACACCAACTTGGGCTCCTCCATACTACCTCGGGCTCCCCCATACCAACTTCATAATTGCCGTATACTTAATAGTCTCACTATATTTAACAAAATTCCTCAGACATGTCTAGACATGGATTGATCGGATTGAGGCACTTCTGAACTGTGGTTTGTAGATAGAAATACACTTTTTAAACATTGTAAATAAAAAATCCATCTATTACATGAGCTCAATATTTGATTAACCTCCAAAACCGTTGGGCGGTTGTCGTAGTAACCCCCTGCTAATTTGGTAACGTCAGTTTCTCAAATTTTTATTTTTCTATCCGCAGGGGGTTACCGCCCTGGCCAGGGCGGGAATCATAAATCCGACACCGCATCAATATCATATAATATGTTCTCTGTATGAACATACAAAATTTTTGCTAATTCACATAATATACCAAGTTATGATCCGTCTTCTTTTCATCCTTATGTAATTTATAGTCCCTAAGATGAATATCATTCACAGTCATAACCACTGCTACATAATATAACGTACTTTATGAAATCAAGGTTACGGAGCGGAATCGTATTTTTGCTCGGATCGTTAAATAATACTTAATTACAGCGCACTATTTCGCTGGGATTTCCCATATTCCACACGGCTCCTCTTCGGGGAATATTCTCCAATCCACACCTCAATAGTATGTTGTAATATAGAGTTACTCAACTGTTTACTGATATAATAATTAATTTTATCTCTTACTCAAACATAGAGACATGCGTTGAACGAGCCCAAGTTTGTAAGGGGGAGCCCGAACAGAACGGGGGAGCCCAAGTTGGTATGGGGGAGCCCGAACAGCACGGGGGAGCCCAAGTTGGTATGGGGGAGCCCGAACAGAACGGGGGAGCCCAAGTTAGCAAGTTGGTATGGGGGAGCCCGAAAAGCACAGGGGAGCCCATGTTAGTATGGGGGAGCCCAAACAGCACGGGGGAGCCCAAGTTGGTATGGGGGAGCCCGAACAGCACGGGGGAGCCCAAGTTGGTATGGGGGAGCCCGAACAGAACGGGGGAGCCCGAGTTGGTATGGGGGAGTCCGAAAAGCACGGGGGAGCCCATGTTAGTATGGGGGAGCCCAAACAGCACGGGGGAGCCCAAGTTGGTATGGGGAGCCCGAACAGCACGGGGGAGCCCAAGTTGGTATGGGGAGCCCGAACAGAACGGGGGAGCCCAAGTTGGTATAGGGAGCCCGAAAAGCACGGGGAGCCCAAGTTGGTATGGGGGAGCCCGAACAGCACGGGGGAGCCCAAGTTGGTATGGGGGAGCCCGAACAGCACGGGGGAGCCCAAGTTGGTATGGGGGAGCCCGAACAGAACGGGGAGCCCAAGTTGGTATGGGGGAGCCCGAACAGCACGGGGGAGCCCAAGTTGGTATGGAGGAGCCCGAAAAGCACAGGGGAGCCCATGTTAGTATGGGGGAACCCGAACAGCACGGGGGAGCCCAAGTTGGTATGGGGGAGCCCGAACAGCACGGGGGAGCCCAAGTTGGTATGGGGGAGCCCGCTTAGAACGGGGGAGCCCAATTTGGTATGGGGGAGCCCGTACTGCACGGGGGAGCCCGAGTTAATATGGTGGAGCCTGAGTTAGTATGGGGGAGCCCGAGGTAGTATGGGGGAGCCCGAGTTAGTGTGGGGGAGCCTGAGTTAGTATGGAGGAGCCCGAGTTAGTATGGGGAGCCCTAGTTAGTATGGGGAGCCCTAGTTAGTATGGGAGTATGGGGGAGCCCAAATTGATATATGGGAGCCCAAGTTGGTGTGGGGGAGCCCGAGTTAGTATAGGGGAGCCCGAGTTGATAGGTGGATCCCAAATTAGTATGGGGGAGCCCGAGTTATCATAGGGGAGCCCGAGTTGGTAAGGGGAGCCCAAATAAGTGTGGGGGAGCCCAAGCTATGGCGAAGCCCAGGATAAGGTGGAGCTGGGCACGGTGAAGCCCAAGGTAAGGGTGAGCCTCGTATGGGCGATCCCATGTTTCAGGGTGAGCCCAAGTTATGGTGGAGCCTAGGATTAGGTGGAGCCAAGTACGGTGAAGCCCAAGGTAAGGGTGAGCCTGGTATGGGTGATCCCATGTTTCAGGGATAGCCCAGAACATCAGTGTAGCCCAGGATAAGGTGGAGCCAGGTACGGTGAAGCCCAATGTAAGGGTGAGCCTGGTATGGGTGATGCCATGTTTGAGGGTGAGCCCAGAACATCAGTGAAGCCCGAGGTTCGGTGGAGCCTGGTATGGTGAAGCCCAAGATAAGGGTGAGTCTGGTACGGGTGAGCCCCTGTATCGGGGTTATCCCAGAACATCCGTGAAGCCCGAGGATCGGGTGAGCCTGGTATGGCGAAGCCCAAGGTAAGGGTGAGCCTGGTACGGGTGAGCCCCTGTATCGGGGTTATCCCAAGGCATTGGTGAAGCCCGAGGTCCGGTGGAGCCTGGTATGGTGAAGCCCGGCAATAGGGTGAGTCTGGTATGGGCGAGACCGGGTATAGAGGTGAGCCCCGGGAAATCGGAGGAGCCCTAGATTAAGGGGAGCAGTGTACAGGGGAGTCCGTGATAAGAGGTGATCCCAGGTTTAGGGGAAGCCTCCGTACGGCGAACTCTGTAATTTGTGATCCCGGGAATAGGGGGAGCATTAATGCCTCCCCCTATTCCCGGGCTCCCATACTTGCCAACCCCACTGATAGTTTCAAAATTAAATATTTCTTCTTCAGGATCTCCACATAACACAATTCCCCTAACCAGGGGCGTCGCGAAACCAGGGCGCTGGTTAGGGCAAATAACACAATATTATCAAATTTGATTGTATTTTGTAGTGTTTTAAACTTATTAACAACACTTCTATATACAATCAAATTTGAGCAAGGTGCTTATAACCATATGGAGTTTTCTGAAGACAAGAGATAATATAATCATTTTAAATGTTGTATTCTCGAAACTGGCAGTAAATCAGTGGTGATAAGTAGATCTGATTTGAATCCATTATTGCATTTTTAGTGTTTCACTATGGGGTCCCCCTCAGTCAATGCTATAAGCAATCAAGTTCAACTATTTTGTAGTGTTCATTTTAATTCATTTTTTAATTAAAATATGTATTTTTGTAGCTTGACTACAAAGATGACTGTATTTGTTCTACAAAGAAGGTATTTTGTAGTGTTAGGTTTAAATTTAAGTTTATCTGATATTTATGATCCTTATTGACACAATGATTATATTTGAAAAGTATTTAATTAAGTCATTAATTGCAATAGAAATTGTCCCTGAAAGATATGAAATAATGGCATCTTGTCAAGAAGACAATGTTCATTCTGAACCAAGCCCTCCTGTGATTGAAAACATACCTCAACAGGTAGGTCTGTTTAATCAAATTCAAGGGGAGGAGGAGACTAAATAATCAGCAGTTACCCTACAGATTTGCAAACCTCCTCCCCTTGGTGATAACATTATATGCAAAAGACTTTATATGTGAATTAATACTTTGATATTAATACTATGGGGGTGTTACTGTCTGTTACTGAAAGTTTCAAATAGGACCCCAATTTAAGGGTTTAAGGGATATTTGTGGTGGCCCCTCAAAATTTGAGCCACATGCAAAAGTAGAAATTTGGCTAAGCTGAATTTCAGGCCAAATTCCATAAGTGCAGGAATAGTGATGGAATCAAAATTTTGACTTAAATTTTGACTTGTATATTAAACAAACCAATATTTGTCTTTTAAAACAACATTAGGAACCAGTTATCAAGATTTTACTCTCCCACTAATCTTCCACTTCTTTTTTGAATTCTATGTTCTTCCTCCCTTCATCTCTAAACTGTGATGTCTGAATTTCCAGAGTTCTGGGTGGGCCCAGCTTTGCAGTTGTAAGCTGTGAGAGGTATGGTGGGCAGAAACATCTCTGTTCTCTCTTGCCACCTGCTGATGTAGTCATTCTATTTAATTATGTTTCTATAATGTTAGCTGTATTTATTTTCCGGTTCTAATGCTAGAACTTAACAAAGCATGATATTTCTATTGATTGGTAATGAAACTCATCAGTGTAAAATGCTTTGGTTTAATTGCTGTAAAATATAAATTTATTGTTTCATTAAAAATTTATTGTTTCATTAGTTTGAAAGAGAACCTTACATCTGTAGGGTACCTAACCAATGATTCGCAGTTTAGTTTCTTCCTCCTCCTGTTTTGATCCTTGAAGTATAAAATCAGTTTGCAGTACTTAGATATGTTTGTAATATACCCATACACCTTTATAGATAAGACCTTGGATTGGTTCTTGAATATAACAAGAAATGGCCTATGAAAATTAAGTGCACATGAATTCACATGGACATTTTGTAGAAATTAGGGAAATCACTATTTCAATGGTTTAAACTAACAATTTCTATTGTTGATGCCTGATAACAAATCTCTATATCATAATAACCTCTTACAATTTAAGAGCAGCACTCCTGTAACTCTGTGAGGGGGTTGCTATGACAGCTGCTTGCAGTTTTGTCTGTGGTATATTTTAGTAAGATAACTTGAACCTCTAAATTTGGAAATTGTGCAGAATAGGTATAGTCTAAATATTACTTCAATTATGTTGATAAAAAATCTTTTAATTGATGTTATTTCTTCAGGAAAGTGAAGTTACTGTTGAGGCTGAAGATGTCCCCTGTGTAAAAAACAGTGTACCTACACCATTGGCCAAAGCCATTGCTGGAAATAACACTATCACTGCAAAACAATACCACAGCACTATAATTAGGTACCTACCATAGGACTGTATTAAAGTGTATATGATAATTGATCTAGAGAATGAAGTCTCCTATCAATCAAGGGTCACTCATAAATATTGCCTAGAAAAAAATGGGGATGAGAAATGTAATAGAAGGTCTGAAGAAAATATTCTTGCTGAAATAGGATATTTAAAATAGATATAACATGCAATTTTTCTCAGGCCAAAGCCATTGCTGATGATGAACAGAAAGCTGCAGCTAAATATGGAAATATGAAGAAGAAACAAACTGATGTCATGCGTAAAAGGATGATGGGGGTAATTTGCTGCAAAGTTCATATATGTTCTATATAAAATTATAAATGCAATGGAAAAAGTTTTCAATCCATAATATTTGTGTTAAATAAAGCCACCAACAATATTATAAAACAGAGAGGAAGTTTGAAGATGAGAGATGTGCCCAAGTAACTGCCGTGAATGTAGCTGAAACCCCCCAAATTTTTGTTCGGTGATAAGAAATGTATATTGGGTTATGGGTTAAATTTTGGCAAAAGCCTAGGACACTCCAATTTGATTTCTAGGCTATGTGATGTTATTGTTACACCATTATATGATTCATCAATTTAGCGAACTTTTAGTGCATTTTTCACGAAAATAGGTCTTCATAATTAGTGCATTTTTCATCAAAGAAATTTTTCCAAAATGCCGTAAGCAAATTTATCAACCTTTCAGAAAATCATACATATGGATTAACCCAGGCTATCCCGATTTTCATGTGATTTTCCAAGGTGTGGTGAAAAATATATTTCGAAATTTTTGGGAGAAACTTAAACAAGTGAGATGGCCTAATAATCTTTTTCCATGTCTTGCAGTGAATTGGGATGGGAAATATACGATGAAATCGTGAAGCAAGCACATGGGGTCACGCAGAATTTTGTAGAAATTATGGGAATTCAAGAAATTGATATTTACACAGGGTTTTCGACTTCATTACTTTGAAATAAGTTCTAATACGATAATTGCAAATTAAATTGAAGCCGGTTGCTGTACTTCAGCACGAGATTTCACGTAGAGGTTTTCGTTGAAATTAAGGGAAATTGTTACTTACATAGTTAAATATGATATTCGATTTTGATTACATAGAAAGAAGTTCAAATACGATAAATTCACATGGAATTGAAGCCATCTGCTGTATTACAGCACGTGAGTTCACATCGATGAGTTGTAGGAATTAAAAGGATTGCATTAATTTTCTAAATTCCAAGTTAAAATAATGTTGTTTCGAACTATATGAGGATTAGTTATGTGTGTTCGATCTGCCAAAATGAATTTGACAAAATGGATAAACCACATCCTATCCATCAGGGGGACGGGGGTTGTTACACCAATTGTCCAATGATTTTGATGAGCCTTTAATATTACACATTTTCACAGGGTGGAAAGCAGTATTTTGATTCCGGAGACTATAATGTTGGGAAACAGTGTACTCCAACCGTTCCTCAAACGATTTCACCAGAACAGCCTGCTATTGAAAAACTGCGGAATCGGAAAATATCAATCCCAAATAAGCATCTCACCAGACTTTCATAATTCATTCCCAATTCTGCTCAAATTTGTCACTTGAAAAGTTGAAAGTTTGAGGTAATTGTGTTTTTGCACTTGAAGTGACTTATTTTAATAGTTTTAACTCTTGAAGTTAATGAAACTGAGCACCTATTATTTTATACTACTCAGGTGAATGTTGCTGAGTACAGTACAAAAAGAACAATTAACTTCAATTGGAAGTTAGATACCACAGTAGCTGTCAATTCAATGTCCTACAGTACCTGTATTGCATATACCCATTAATAGCATTATGTGATATGTGTTACTTACTGTGATATAGACATGTTTCTTTCGTCACAGCACATTTTGGGATGTTGAAAATTCTGCAAATATTCGCAAAAATTGCTATAAAAGACCATTTATGGCCCAATGAATATAACAATTTGGGATATAGTCTCTAATTATATTATGCTAAATATAAGTCATTCAATTTATTGATTGCGTTAATTGTCGAAGAATTATGCTAAGAAAACACCTTTGTTAGCAAATTAGTGACATTTAACTACAAATGTATAGTGATTTGATATAATAATTGATAGATTAAATAATAATCATTTTCAGCCTTAAAACATTGTCATTATCATCTTGATAATTGTTGCGGATGAGTTAATATTGATTAATGATCCATAAACTCGAAAATGAAACTATATACTTCACTGAGATGTTGCTTTTATCAAGTTTTAAATATTCTGGAAGTTTCATCTAGTTTGCTCAAAAAATTTCGGAGACTATATGCGCATTTAGGACTGCAGATCAAAAGAGTTCAGGATAGTGTTGCTTTTAAATGGTTATAATCAAAATTCAAATTACATTGTTTTACACTGTGCCTGCTGTACACGTGTTTATACAAAATATAGAACGACGGTTTAAATCACTCTATACCTGTCGTGAGACTACTATACTATTATCCTATCCTTTTGTTTTGCAGTATAAAAATATAAAAATGCGCATGTCTCCAAAAAACTTGACATTTGAATTATTTTCTGCAAGTTTGTCTGACGTGTCTGCATTGCTGTACTGCAGACAGGGCAGAGATAAGAACCAAAGTTTCATGGGAAATTTCATGAACCATGGACTATATTTGCAAGGGCGTCTTACCAATACGTTTCAAAATAAATGAAAAGTAAATAATACAAGTTTTATTGTTTCATTGTAAAATATCTGAAATATTTATAAAATCAAAGTGTTGTAACTTTGTAGTATGCAAAGTATGCGGAAGATTATTTGGTTGATGTTTTTCTTATTTTACAGTTATAATTCCCGCCCAGGGCGTAAACTCCTTGCATAAAACAACAAGATAAATGGAGAGTCTAGTAAGCTAGAATGATTCGTCGTAAAACTTAAAGGCCCATGGAACCAGCCCAAAAATTTATAAATATCTGAGTCACCTCAATACAATAAAGTTTTGCTTATAAAGTTCTGCTTATAAAGTTCGTAAAAACTTACAACCCTATGATATTATATACTAACAATACAATACATATAATACATAGTTCTATATCGTGACTCAATAATACCCGGCTGAGTAGTGAGAATATGAATTGAGCATATTCTCATATATTCATAACCCTTACCACCGCTCCAGCATGGCTGAATAATAAGAATGCCCATCATGAGAATCAGTTCCTCCGGCCGGTCCCGGGCCTCAGGAGGCTCCAACAACTCTTTGACGCCCCCATGATAGTGTTTGGGTGTTCCTCCTTCCCCCAAATGAGTAAGAGTGTGTGCGATATCCTGGGGATCACAGAGGGGGATCTGGCCATCAGCCACCCGACCAACAAGGAGACCGACGTGGAGGTTAGAGACACGCCACTTTGTCCAAATTAAGATGCAATTACTGATCAGTATGACGTGATTATACTCATACAAAATCATTAAATTCCTGTCCTGACCAGGGCAGTAACCTCCTGCGGTAAGAGTCAAAGAGCCGTTCTTGTTAATGAATCACGTGTTGAGACACGTTTTTTTAATCGAAAAGAGATAATTCATAATATTTCCTAACTCCTAGTTGGACAAACTATTGAAATGTTTGGAAATTTGAAATCTCAATTTGAAATGTAACATATATGTTCGTATTCCAGATCAATGAGTTTGTACGGAGTAAGGAAGTGTTCATCATCAGTTCTGGATGTGACGAAGACATCAACAACATCATCATGGAGCTCCTTATCGTCATATACGCGTGCAAGACAAGTTCAGCACGGAAGATTGTGGCAGTGATCCCCTACTTGCCGTACTCGCGACAGTGCAAGATGCGGAAGAGGGGATGTATTACGGCGAAACTTGTCGCTAAACTCCTCTGTAACGCCGGTAAATTTGCCATAATTAAGGCCGCTCTGGCCGTCCTTGCCAGGGCGGAAATTAAAGTGAACTTTAGTTGCCAATCTGAAGACTAACAAATTAACAATGTCGTCATTATGTCGTGTGTCCACATATCATAATGAAGCTACCCTTTCCTAGGTATAAACCACTTGATCACCATGGATCTGCACAACAAAGAAATCCAGGCGTTCTTTGACTGTTCGGTGGACAACCTCCGAGCCTCGCCCTTCATCATCCAGTACATCCTAGACAACATTCCAGACTACAGACAAGGCATCATCATCGCCAAATCCCCAGATGCCACCAGGCGAGCCAGCAGTTACGCGGAGCGGCTGCAGCTAGATATGGCTGTTATTCATGGTGTGGTGAGTTCTCTTTGTGTTGGATATTTCCTACCAACATGGTAGGCGTTCTTCGACTGTTCTGGGGCGTAGCCAGATTTCGCAATCATGAGTTGCATTAAAAAACCTGTTTAAGGTTTTTTTTTGTTGTTGGCTCAAAGCTCTCGTTTTATTCAAATGAACAAAATTTCCGGCTTCAGCTAGATCTGTCCAAAAGGGGGAGGCATCTTTGTGTTGATATTTCCCCGGCTACGCCCTGGTATAATTGTTGGTATATCTGTGAGCTGTAAGCATCACTAATTATAGTTAAAGCATGCCTAACATATTGTCAAGTTTGAAGTCTATTCTTTTACCCGGTTCTCTATTAAACTAACATCACTTGTCACCCCAGAGTAAAAGTGAGGACTACAAGACGACGGCAGGAGCTCGCCGCCCCCATGTCTGGGTTCTGCCCTCCCACTCTTCTGTTTCGACTACCCCGGCACTGTCCCCCAAACCGTCCCCAAAGTCAAGCCTCCCATCAAAGTGGTGGGAGACGTGGCCGGGAAAATAGCCATATTCGTGGACGACATGATCGACGAGGCCCGGACCTTCCTGGACGCTGCTCGTCTGCTCAAGTCGATGGGGGCTACCAAAGTCCATGTAATGGTAACGCACGGCATCCTGTCAGGCCGGGCCCCTGAGGACCTGGCAGAGTGTGATGCTATAGACGAGGTGGTTGTGTGCAACACCACGCCCATCAAGGACAAGGCAGAGCGGTGCCCCAAACTCAAGGTTATAGACGTGAGCATCATGATCGCTGAGGCTATCCGGAGGATTCACAATGGGGAGTCCATGGCTCATCTCTATCAGAACATCAGGGGTGATGATTAGGGTCACCAGTGCAGTGGACTTCTGGAAAAAGTAGGCAGTGCTTTGGACTGATACCTGAACTGAGCCTATAAAGCTAAAATGAGTCTACAAAGCAAGTTACTTTAATAGTTTGATGCATAGTGGTCGACTGGGGACGGGATCTCAGCCGTGGCTGGACCAAGGAAGAAAAATTTTGACTGAAGAATCATCAATTTAGCCGGGGAATGTGCTCTATGATGACGGAATCATCTAAATAAAAATAAAAATGTGCACTGTACAAACATTTCAGTGGGATTGCCAAATGAGGGTTTAATTTTCCGGGGTTCGTGGGGCTTTTTCGGTGCCACAAAAACATACCTTATTGGCCGTTATTTAGCAGGCCTTTTTTAACCAGCTTTATAAAATGGCGCATTGGATAAAAATTGAAACGTTTTTGAACCATTTTAACCTGCCCCTTGAACATAAAATTTCAACCTGTTGCCAGATGGCCGGGAAGGGTCGGTAACAGTATTTATGGCCGGGGCCCCAGTCGACTGTCGAGCTCTGATAATCTACCAAACTTTCTTTTACTTTTCACTGTGTTTTTGATGAACAATCCAGTGCTGTGAATCTTCTGTGTAAAATCTAAATCTATATCATCACATTCATCGTTATAGCAATGACCTAAAGGGCATGGATGTCAGATTTGACGCTCAATTTCGAGATTAAGATTGCCCAAAACGGCAAGATGATTCTCTGCGGTTCTCATCAATGATACCAATGACCAATTGGAGTGGCTCCCATTCCTACAAAGAAATCACATCAATGTTCATTGATAAGTTAATTTCTCCCATGATCTGAGATAACGCCTTATAAGTTTAAATTACGAGTTATTTATTCATTTTAGAAGTCCTTTGTGGTGCCCCTTGTGGGTTTGCAATCATGAAAAAACAACTGATGCAGTCTCGCGCTGGTAGTAAGGTTCCTGTCCAGTTCAAATCAGGTGAATATGACTTATCCCGGACTGCTCAATTAAAGTACCTAGTGAGAACACTACATGCATTTGCTCTATTCCTATTGCTCTGTTGTGTATAGGGGGGGGTTAGGCAAACTTTGGCAAACGCTTCCACTTTTTTTCGAGTTGCCAAATAAATTGTTTGCCAAAGTTTGCCATAGTTTGCCATAGTTTGCCACAATTTGCCAAAGTTTGCCAAAAATACTCTAAAAATTTTGTAATTTCTGATTTCTTGTCCACAGTGCATGCAGGACATGTACATAATGGTTTTCGAAGTAGCTGAATCGATTTCCAATTCTTTATTTTCATTCAGACCCTCCCCTTCGAGGCTCTACGCATGAATCTTCCATCTTCAAGCACCGTACTGTTTACAAAAAGGTATCCTATAATAAGGCTGAAAGAAATTTTGAGAACCTTTTGGTTCGAGAAAAGAGATGTTTACAAATTTCGGGCATGGATCCATGTATTTACTATTTACTTATCTTTAACAACTTCATCGATCTTTGGCAAAATGGTACCACAGTACCACAGGAACATGACCAGAATGAGCCTCCATTAGCATTCATGGAGCCTCCATTGCTCAGGCTTGTGGTTTCTCAGGCTTGTGGTTTCTCAGGCCTGTGGTTTCTCAGGCTTGTGGTTGCAATAGTCTAATTTTCGAAAAATAACCTCCATTTTTGAGGCTAATTAGCCTCCACTAGCTTCCATTAGCCTCCATTCAGCCTCCATGGAGGCTAGAATTTTGGTTTAGCCTCCACTGAAGAATAAGCTAATAAGCCTCCATTAGCCTCCACGGAAACTGAAATATAACATTTTCGTGGAGGCTCAAGCTTTGATAATTTAGGTATTTGGGCTAATGGAGGCTATTCGGTGGCTGAGTGGAGCCAAAATCAATAAGCCTCCATAGAACAAACTCCTTGCTGAAACTGATAAAATGTGCACTAATTTGGAGAACAATTTATGGATTGAAACTTTCAGACAGCTCCAACTATTCTTCAATACTTCAATAGGCTCCACTCAGCCTCCATTAGGCTCCACACAGCCTCTACTAGGGTCCACACAGCCTCCACTATGGTTCACTCGGCCGCCACTAGGCTTCACTCAGCCTCCACTTGGCTCTACAGTCTACACAGACTCCACTAGGATCCTTTCAGCATCCACGAGGCAGCACTCAGCCTCTACTAGGCACCACTCAGGCTCCAGCCTGCCTCCACTCAGCCTCCAGTAGGCTCCACGCAGCCTCTACTAGGCTCCATACAGTCTCCAATTATAGGCTCCACGCTACCTCCACTAGGCTCCACTCAGCCTCCACTAGGCTCCACACAGCCTCCACTAGCCTTCACTCAGCCTCCACTAGGCTCCATACAGCCTCCACTAGGCTACATACAGCCTCTACTAGGCTCCAGCCTGCCTTCATTAAGCATTTAGGCTCCACACAGCCTCCACTAGGCTCTACTAGCCTCTACTATGCTCCAGACAGTCTCCAATAGGCTCCACGCTACCTCCACTAGGCTCCACACGGCCTCCACTAGGCTCCACACGGCATCCACTAGCCTCCACTCAGCTCAACTAGAGCACTAGGCTCCACTCAGCCTCCACTAGCCTCCACTCAGCCTCCACGAGGCCCCACTCCGCCTCCACTAAACTCTAAACAGCCTCCTCTAGGCTCCACTTCGCCTCCACTAGACTCTACACAGCCTCCTCTAGGCTCCACGCTGCCTCAACTAGGCTCCTTACAGCCTCCAATTTGCTCACGGCCTCCACTAGGCTCCACTCAGCCTCCTCTAGGCTCCACGCTGCCTCGACTAGGCTCCATATACAGCCTCCACTTTGCTCACGGCCTCCACTAGGCTCCACTCAGCCTCCACTAGGCTCCACTCAGCCTCCACTAGGCTCCACTCTGGCTCCCCTACTATAAAGTAAGCCTCCACTAGGCTCCATTCGGCCTTCTCTAGGCTCTACTAGGCTCCACTCAACCTCCACTTGGCACAACAAAGCCTCGCCTTCCACTATAGTGAAGGCTGAGTTGAGGCTGTGTGGAGCTCCTAGTGGAGGCTGTGAGGAGCCTAGTGGAGGCTAAGTGGAGTCTAGTGGTACAATAGCTTCCACTAGCCTCCACTAGACTCCACACAGCTGACAGCCTCCATAAGGCTTCACTCAGCCTTTACTAGGCAATCAGCTGTCTCAACACCGTTTAAATGCCGGGTTGTGTTGCATAAATCCATGAAAACTGGTCAGTGGACACCGTGGGGCCTTACTATTGATTTTAGGCTGCTGGAACAAACTTATGTCTTTATGTAGCGTGGATGCTTCTTAAACAGTTTGATCGGACAACTTAGCACTTAAAGTAAGAGGTATCTTATTTGTTGCTGTAGCTTTCTACTCTATTCAATGTGGATTTGGTCTCTGCTACAGCTTCTGGATAACGTCAAAATGTGAAACCGACCTTGGGAATCGATTCAGCATCTTTGAAAAGCCTATTATGGATGCCTAAAGTATTGCCAAAGTGGTTAAAAATGTATTTTATTTTTGGCAAACTTTGGCAAACTTTGGCAAATGCTTCCACTTTTTTTGGGGTTTGCCAAAAAAAGTGTTTGCCAAAGTTTGCCATTGTTTGCCAAAGTTTGCCTTACCCCCTCCCCTGTATATTTTGTACTGATGACATGTGATACTGGTGTTTGCCTCTCTAAATGTCTCCATATACATTGAATTTTCCTCGTATTTAGGTCTGCATGTTTTGTACTAATATTACGATGATTCAAAATATGAAATGCATAGCTGAGCTCTGTAAGGTTTATAATTTAGTGAATGGCCGATGGTTTATATTATAATTTAGTAATTTATTTGTTGAAAAAAGTTTAAACCGTAATTTGTGATTAACGAGAAATTTAAAGATATTTAGAATTAAGTGTTAGTGTTATCCCGTCAGACTTTGCTAAGACTTTGTTTTTAATTTTTGCATATTTTGTCTTCAGAGTAATTTGTATCCCATGTGTTTTTAGTGCTGTAACCGTTTTATAAAATGTACAAAATGTGATGAACATGGTGCGAATTTTGTTATCCAAAGCATGCTCAGATGTTTTCATGGTACACAATATTATATTTGAATATTATGTCAAATGTGGCAGTGGTAGAAAATTTACTATGAAAGTGTCGTTTATGGACAATAGGCGATCAAAAAATAGGTGCCAAAAATGGAAGCTTTAAGACCAGATAACGTTGTCATTTTGTATCGCCAATTCTCCAAGTTTGACCTGAATTCATGAATGGAGAGTTTGAGAACTCTTTGAAGTCTAAATTAGTTGATTGTCATATAATTGAAGCTGTATCGTGCATTTTTATGTGCCTTTTGAAATATCTAATGTTGTGCTTTTCTTTGTTGAATCAAATTTCCTGAATTTTAAATCATTTAGCTCTTGAAATTTACAGTATCATCATTTTGAAATGATTCAAAGTTAACGGGTTCTATTATGAAAGTATTAGTTATGATATAATTAAATTTATTTAACTACCTCATCAAGAAGTTTCTTCTCCCTTTCGAACTAAATTCCCCTGAAGTCCTCAGAAGAGGCTATGGATGACCCGGGCCTCAAGAAAGGAGACAGCATGGAATACGCGGAAGTGTATTTCGAGTACCACAACCCTGAAGAGGAAGGGGCAGGAAGTGCTCCTGGCACCCAGCCAGCAAGTGATGTCACAGGTGGCGATGTGCCAAGAGACAGACAGCAGGAGGCTATGAGAACAGAAAAGGATGTCACTCAACTTGGTGTATTGGAGCCCAGGACAGTCCCTGAGTTCGTACCCCCAGAGTTCAGTGACCCCGGAATACTGGATCTCGAGAACCCTGCTGCTCCAGGACCAAGTGATGTCAACACGGTGCCAGATGACGTGCCAGATGTCGTGATGTCAGAGGAGCGAGTGGAGCAAGAAGTGACAGTTTCGAGTGGTGGCGGTGAGGAGACAGCCACAGGGTCCCAACATGTTGCGATGGACTCACTACCTGCCCCACTCTCCTCTGAAGACATAGTGACCGGGCCCCCGGAGGGGGAGCGGTTCAGGTCAGCAGCCGCCCCCCTCGGAGTGGTGGAGGAGTGTCAGAGCCCCCACGCCGGGATGTTTGAGGGGGACGATACCCCTCTCAATGCCCCTGTCAAGGAGATCAAGGACAAGTGGAAACTCCTGCCCGCTTTCCTGCAGGTGAGATCGAGAGTTTTTGAATCAGATGATTTAATCTGATCAAAACATGCATGAGCTAACAATTATTTGCACTTTTATAAGTTATTGAAGTTGATTTTGTTGATGTCAGGCTGAACCGCCTTACATCAATTATATACTGTTAATAAATCGATTATTGATTAAAATTTTGATTTTTTGGCGATTATAAATTCAACATAATATCATTCATTTGAACATTCGTCACTATTATTCTCTGAATAATAGTGTATGTTTTAGAAAACGTTTAACGACTTATAAGTTGTTTATAAAGTAGTAAGCTCAGGCCATGATAATATGATATATCTAAAGACTGCCTCTATTACCAATTCTCAGTGTGTAGAGTGATGATTAATTATATAAAGCAGACTTATAGCTTGTGAAATGTACAAACAGAACGTGCTGTGCAGTACGTGCGTTTTCCATCAGAGCAAGCAATAAGCATCTAGTGATTGTGTGGTTGAAGGACTGAAAAACTTAAAACATCGCATCAAAAAGCCTCAAATTAGGTGTTATGACTTAAAGTGTGCTTACCGAGTAAAATTTGTGAAATTTGAATCGTTATCGATTTTAGGATAAAACTTTGGAGTACTGTTATCGTACTGTTGTATATTCTCTCTAACCTGGTGATCTAAGACTAGTGAGAGTTGCATAGGTACTAGAAATCTAGAATCAGAAAATCATCATGTTGTATTAGTTCTCGCTACATACCTTCTACCCTCACTTGTGATTTGACAGGTGAAGGGGATGGTGAAGCAACACATCGACTCCTTCAACCACTTCATTAACGTGGATATCAAGAAGATAGTGCAGGCCAACAGGAAGATCGTGTGTGATGCTGACCCTAACTTCTACCTGCTCTATAAGGACATCAAGATAGGAACTCCTGACGTCGAGGAGAGTTACAACATGACCAGGTAGGACTAAGCAACATCGAACATGACCCGTAGCACTTAGCAACATTACCAGGTAGGACTAAGTAACACGAGCCTGTAGGACTTAGCAACATGACCAGGTAGGGCTTAGCTACGTGACCAGGTAGGACTTAGCAACCTGGTAGGACTTAGCAACATGACCAGGTAAGGCTTAGCAACATGACCAGGTAGGACTTAGCAACATGACCAGGTAAGGCTTAGCAACATGACCAGGTAGGACTTAGCAACATGACCTGGTAGTACTTAGCAACATGACCCGTAGGACTTAGCAACATGACCAGGTAGGACTTAGCGACATGACCAGGTAGGACTTAGCAACATGACCTGGTAGGACTTAGCAACATGACCAGTAGGACTTAGCAACATGACCAGGTAAGACTTAGCAACATGACCAGGTAAGACTTAGCAACATGACCAGGTAGAACTTAGCAACATGACTTTGTAGGAATTAGCAACATGACCTGGTAGGACTTAGCAACCTGGTAGGACTTAGCAACATGACCAGGTAGGACTTAGCAACATGACCTGGTAGGACTTAGCAACATGACCAGGTAGGACTAATAGCAACATGACCAGTAGGACTTAGCAACATGACCAGGTAGGACTTAGCAACATGACCAGCTAGGACTTAGCAACATGACCAGCTAGGACTTAGCAACATGACCAGTAAGTTAGTAGGACTTGGCAACATGACCAGTAGGACTTGCAGGGGTCAACTTACAGCCAGGTATTCGCCTGTTTCAGGGATTTCGGGTAGAAATACAGTTACTATATAATGCAAAACACCGTAGTGTAGCTTTGATTGAAATATCATTGAAATATCATTGAAATATAATTGTAATTTGAGCGAGTGTCTCTGAGCACGCTCTCCCCTTCAGGAAGATCACGCCTCACGAGTGCCGACTGCGTGACCTCACCTACTCCGCACCAATCACTGTGGACATCGAGTACACGCGTGGCACGCAACGCGTGATAAAACGCAACATGCCAATCGGAAACATGCCCATCATGCTGCGTAGCTCCAACTGTATCCTGACAGGGAAGAGTCACGCGGAGCTGGCTAAGCTCAACGAGTGCCCTCTGGATCCCGGGGGATATTTCATTGTGAAGGGAACGGAGAAGGTGAATACTGAACAGGCCCCTGAGTTACACTTTATTTATTCTATTAGTTGCGTGTTTAGGAAATTGTTTAAAAAATTAAAAGTAATTGTTTAGTAATTAATTAGTCATTGTAATTAAGATAGGGTGCACTTGATGAGTGAGTGAACGCGTATTGATAAACGATAAATGGTTCTATAATCTACCTTTATGACTGAAGAGTGGCCCAGCTCTCGCCTATTTTAGTCGCGTTTTTTAAATAGGTATAATCTGCACCTTTTTCAGTACCCTACCCACTTTAGGTGGGAGTTAGTTAGTAGGTGGGTAAGTAAGTAGGTAAACTACCAACTAACTCGCTAACCTCTGGCAGGTACTGCTGATTCAAGAGCAGCTGAGCAAGAACAGGGTCTTTGTAGAAAAGGACAACAAGGGTGAAGTGAGTTGTAACGTGCAGAGCAGCACTCACGAGCGGAAAACAAAGACTAACTTGCTCTTCAATAAGGGAAAGATTTACCTTAAATTCAGCAGGTTCGCAATTTAGAAGAGATTTAGCGAGAATGTTCATCAGATCTTGTGCTCGCCTTTCTGTTCAGTGTTCATGTTTTTAAAAACTTGGTATTCAGATCAACTCAATATTTCTTTGTGTTCGTCAATCTTCACCATTCCTGTGGACTGTGTCTGTATGTGTGTGGTGGATTGTGATATACTTACATTGCATACGGGCTCAATAATCAATATTTTGATAATCAATACTTCAAGAAAATTCTAGAAGTTTTGAAATTAGCCAGAGCCAAAAATAAATTCTGCTACTAGTGGTGATCTATTATTGTACTACCTTAAGTCGTTGAAAGGCGTAGAAACTAGTAAATGTACCTTGACCTTAATAGTTGCCATATTATCTTATTATATAGCCTCAAACCTCATTGTAACCAATGCTGTTGCAACGATACATTTCCTTAACTTACAACTTTAGAACAATGACGGAATTTTGCATTACCAGGAGAATGTTCAAGTCTTTTCTTATCTGTATTTTCAGCGGATTAACGCTTTCATCTACTCACAGCCCTGTCTAGAATGATATTTGGGTTACGATTCTACATACTTTAGTATGCGTGACTTTAGCGCTCGAGAAGAAAATGTATACTTTATTTCCGTAATTTGCCATTTAATACCAAGAAATATGTACCACAGCCGTTCTTAACTTCTTAACTCGTTATTAACTTATTAATAAAGTTGCCGAAGCCTCAGTCACTGTGTAATATATTATTAAGATATCATACTCAAAGTTTTTGTCCTGTAAGAAAATTTTTATCATCTTTATATTTACTTCTTCAGTTTGACTGAGAACATACCAGTCGTCATCATCTTCAAAGCGATGGGTCTGGAGTCAGATCAAGCTGTAGTGCAGTTAGTCGGAGTGGAGGATAACATCATCACCCAGTTCACTGCAAGTCTCACCGAACCTAAACAAATGGGCGTCTACACTCAGAAACAGGCCCTGGAGTTCATTGGTAAGTTAATCTTTTAGACCCCCCTCATTTTCAAGAAACGTTGAACTCCCCAGTCCCAACCCAGTAGCCAGTAGGGGTGCTTATTTAGACCCATTAAATCTAAGTCAAATTCGAAAATATAATGGAATCACTTCGACCCATTAAATCTAAGTCAAACAGTATACTTATCAGAGTTATTGACTAATATGTGAAATTACGACAATCAAAGCTCAGAATGTATTTTCAAATACAATTATGATGATTTTCATACGCAACTGTCCTTTGCAGGTAAGAAGTCGCGTATGCGGAAGATGGATCTGAAGAATAAGCGCACCCCGGTTGAGGAAGCACGGGAGTTGCTGGCTCACGTGATCCTAAACCACGTACCGGTTGAGAAGTACGACTTTCACCTGAAGTGCTGCTACCTTGCTCTCATGGTACGGAGAATGATACAGGCAGTGGACGATGACACTTTCCTCGATAATAGGTAGGTGAGTAGGTGGAAGAAGGGGGCAACCCCGTAACTTTTGGTGGATATAAGAATCGCAAAAAGGGGTTTAATTTTGGGGGGTTAAGGGGGCTTAAATTTGTTCATTGTTCTTGATTTTTCACACTTTTGTGCAATGGTACCTATCATTTCTGTTCCTGACTTTTCGCATGGTCTGTTTATTGTTCGAGTAAGATAAATTATTTTTCGTTTCCTTACGACTAACTATAACCCGTTATCCTAAGAGACTACTGTGGTAACAAACGACTGGAACTGGCAGGGGGCCTGCTTTCCCTCCTGTTCGAAGACCTTTTCATCCGTTTCAACACAGAGCTGCAACAGGTGGCCAACAGGATCATCCCTAAACCCAGGACCCAACAGTTCGATATCGTTACTCATGTCAGACAGGACCAGATATCAATGGGACTGGTGGCGTCCATCTCCTCGGGTGAGCTGATGAAGTTGTAGTGGCTTCTTGACGTATAGGGGTATTATTATGCCACTTTTTTTCATATAAATACAATATACGTATACTATAGTAAATCCTTCGAAACTCTATTCGATACTGCTATTGTTTCATTAGCCAGCAAGCCATAATTCCCCGTTGGGAAGGGAAATAAACCGTCTACATACGGGAAGGAAGGATAAACGAGATAATGCCGGCAGGCGCCATTCTTGGTTTAAGTATTTTCTCATTCACAATATCCCAGGTAACTGGACTATAAAGCGTTTTAAGATGGACAGGTCTGGGATATCTGCAGTCCTCACCCGACTATCCTACATATCTGCCCTGGGCTCGCTTACCAAGATACAATCTCAGTTCGAAAAAACAAGAAAGGTAATGCGACAGTCCCGCGGCAGAAGCGGTTACGACGCACAGAAAATAATAATAGGTAGTGCGGAGAATGATAGATTACAATAAACTAGAAGGCCCATTGGGCCTGCAAATACACAGCTCATAACTTGACTCTTATTAACCCTTCATCAGGTGAGTGGACCGCGGTCCCTACAGCCGTCCCAGTGGGGCATGTTGTGTCCCAGTGATACGCCTGAAGGGGAGGTGTGTGGTCTCGTCAAAAACCTGGCCCTCATGACTCATATCACTACCGATCAGGTGCGTAGTATTTATGTTTTTTTATGGGTATGATTCAGTTTTGGGGTCAAATAACTATTATGTTAAACTAACAATTGTTTTTGTTTATTGAATAATGATTTTAATTTAAAAAAAGTTATTTGTTGTTTTTTTTGATCAATTTTCCCGATAAACCCGATCAAAAAATATCAAATGCACTTGTAAACCGAGATCACCCCATGGCCATCCGACATCATGTTATCATTGCAGGACGAAGGGCCTCTGATCAACCTGTGTTATAACCTTGGCTGTGTCCATGTCAAGATGCTGAATGGGGAGGAGTTTAGTGACCCTAAGTTCTACACGGTCTTCCTTAACGGCAGTTTACTGGGGGTCACGCACCAGTATGTCAGAATGGTGTCCCTCTTCAGGTAGTGTGTTCTGATACTCTACACCGTCCTTATTACGTGTTTTATACTCATAAAACTTTCAACTTGTTTACGGATTCTTCCGACGCAACGTCCCATGTAAATTCACATTGTTATGCAGTTACTGTTAGAGTGAATGTATCAAAACGACTTGCTTCATAACTACCGCTTTGATAGTGTCGCCGTGTCGCTTGTGATATTAGAAAATATAATTGGCACAAAGCCATGTCACAGAAACAGTAAGAAACAAAACTTCGAAATTTTGAGTTGATGCTAGCGCGCGTCGTTTTGCTGCGCTAACAATAGTGCATTTTGTAAAATTTTCCTCTGTTCTGCGATCAAAATACAAAGTTTACAGCATTTGCTGCACGGCTGAATTTGTCGGTCATATCATGTCGCGATTTGATTCATAAATTACGCATTATGAATGAGTGAGATAAAATGAAATGAGAGAAAAGGGGCCATTTTTATCGCAATAAATTTGTGTGCTTTCAATGATATCGATTTGGTATGTGCACGTAACAGTTTTCGTCATGCTCCATTTGGTGCTAAGTGGTGTCAACGTCATAGGGTTGGTATGTGGAATGTGCAAACGTAGCTATTCGTCACGCTTAATATGGCGCAGAGTGGTGTCAACGTCATAGGGTTGGAATGTCGAATATGCAAACGTAGCTATTCGTCACACTTAATATGGTGCAGAGTGGTGTCAACGTCATAGAGTTGGTATGTGGAATGTGCATACGTCACCGTTCGTAACTGATGACTGAGTGGTGTCAGCCAACATATATAAAGACATGCACTGCAGTTCTCGTCATTATTTGCCTTGTTTTCTTGTGAACACTTGTCTTGCCTTGCTTAATTCGTTGTTAAGGTACCGTTGTTAATAAGGTACCGTTGTTAATAAGGTACCGTTGTTAATAAGGTACCGTTGTTAATAAGGTACCGTTGTTAATAAGGTACCGTTGTTAATAAGGTACCGTTGTTATTAAGGTACCGTTGTTAATAAGGTACCGTTGTTAATAAGGTACCGTTGTTAATAAGGTACCGTTGTTAATAAGGTACCGTTGTTGATAAGGTATCGTTGTTGATATGGTACCGTTGTTAATAAGGTACCGTTGTTAATAAGGTACCGTTGTTGATATGGTACCGTTGTAAATAAGGTACCGTTGTTAATAAGGTACCGTTGTTAATAAGGTACCGTTGTTAATAAGGTACCGTTGTTAATAAGGTACCGTTGTTAATAAGGTACCGTTGTTTCTTAGGTGCCGTTGTTAATTAGGTACCGTTGTTAATAAGGAACCGTTGTTAATAAGGTACCGTTGTTAATAAGGTACCGTTGTTGATAAGGTACCGTTGTTGATATGGTACCGTTGTAAATAATGTACCGTTGTAAATAAGGTACCGTTGTTAATATGGTACCATTGTTGATAAAGTACTGTTGTTGATAAGGTACTGTTGTAAATAAGGAACCATTGTTAATAAGGTACTGATGTTGATAAGGTACCGTTGTTAATGAGGTTCCCTTCCTTCCCTTCCTTCCCTTCCTTCCCTTCCTTCCCTTCCTTCCCTTCCTTCCTTCCCTTCCTTCCTTCCCTTCCTTCCCTTCCTTCCTTCCTTCCTTCCTTCCTTCCTTCCTTCCCTTCCTTCCTTCCCTTCCTTCCCTTCCTTCCTTCCCTTCCTTCCTTCCCTTCCTTCCTTCCCTTCCTTCCCTTCCTTCCTTCCTTCCCTTCCTTCCTTCCTTCCTTCCTTCCTTCCTTCCTTCCTTCCTTCCCTTCCTTCCTTCCTTCCTTCCTTCCTTCCTTCCTTCCTTCCTTCCTTCCTTCCTTCCTTCCCTTCCTTAGGTCCTTCCTTCCCTCCTTCCTTCCTTCCCTTCCTTCCTTCCTTCCTTCCTTCCCTTCCTTCCTTCCTTCCTTCCCTTCCTTCCTTCCTTCCTTCCTTCCTTCCTTCCTTCCTTCCTTCCTTCCTTCCTTCCTTCCTTCCTTCCTTCCCTTCCTTCCTTCCTTCCCTTCCTTCCCTTCCTTCCCTTCCTTCCCTTCCTTCCTTCCCTTCCTTCCTTCCCTTCCTTCCTTCCTTCCCTTCCTTCCTTCCTTCCCTTCCTTCCCTTCCTTCCCGTCTCCTCCTTTCCTTCCCTTCCTTCCTTGCTGTAGTGAGCTTTTGATCCACGATCAAGTGAACTACTGATTCACGATCTATACTGATCCACTGTTTAGGTGTTAGCTACTAACTCGTGTATCCTAACGTGTACACTGGTTAGGTTTTAGCTACTAACTCTTGTATCCTAACGTGTACACTGGTTAGGTGTTAGCTACTAACTCTTGTATCCTAACGTGTCCATTGTTCAGGTGTTTACGACGGCATGGTCGCATCAACGAGTTCGTGTCCGTGTCGTGCAGTGTCACGCGACGTACGGTTAACATCAGCTGCGACGGAGGCCGGGTTTGTCGACCGTACATCATCGTGGAGAACGGACAGTCGAAGGTCAAGCAGTCGCACATCAAGCAACTCATGGATGGCATCAGGAACTTCGAGGATTTTCTCAAGCTGCAGTACTACTCAATACGGCAATGTTTGTTTTAGATTTTGTTCACTTTTATTCGAAAGGGCATCTTGTGGTGGCATTTCAGATCTTCCAATTGTTTCTGAGAAGATCCTTAATGAGAAACAATTTTGATGGAATTGGAGGACTTTCTTGACGTTTAAAAAGATGTTCCACATGGTATTCTCCTGATAAAGATACAGTGCATTATAGTCAATGCACTGCTCAGATTATTTAGA
This sequence comes from Beroe forskalii, assembly GCA_011033025.1. NCBI lineage: Eukaryota > Metazoa > Ctenophora > Nuda > Beroida > Beroidae > Beroe > Beroe forskalii. Next base: position 558,449 of record WFMF01000013.1, read on the forward strand.
CTGCGCCCGAAAACTTCGTTAATTTCAGGATTTCCTTAAGGACGGCTTGGTTGAATACCTTGATGTTAATGAGGAGAATGATTCTAACATTGCACTGTACGAATCCCACATTGACTTGGATTCTACACATTTGGAAATAGAGCCCTTCACTATCCTCAGTATGTAATTTAGTTAGATTTTCACATCACAATAAAATAACGCAGAAGTCTTATTATGAATAAAATCCGTAGAATTTATAATTTCTTACGAACTTGAATAAATCGTTATATAAATCAAATATGGACAAGAATAATTATGGACCAAATATGGACCAGAATAATCATCTATGATGGTTGTAGCTCGACATTGTGAATCTCGGGATCGTAAACGAAGTTTAAATTCATCATTTTAATCAACCTGGCGCAGTACTTTTCGATATGTTTGATGGGTTCTCTTTCCCATTTCATCCAGTTTTGCAGTATTTTCTGTGAGTCTTTCAAGGTATTGAGCGCTTCGTATTTACCCGCATCCTCTCTGAAGAACCTGTTAGTTCCCGTATTCCTGTTCCCAGTACCATTGACAAAGGACCGCACAGTTTCGGGCATGTTCAGGCTGACGAATTTATAAACTTTCTCTGCAGTTCGTTCAGGATCCGCGCTCAATTCATCGTGGCGTACCGGAAGGTACCGACTGCGCAGCCATTCGCTTTTAGCAGCGTAACGTACATCGTTCACAAAGTTATCGCATTCTGTCAAAGCTTCAATACCAGTTTTGCTGTACTTCTCACTGATCACCCAGTTGAGCTGGTAACGTTTTGTTGCGAATATATCCTTGTATCCGACCCTAGATCGGAATAAGGCCCGCGGGTCTCTGAGCAAATGAATGATCCTCAAATCCGCGTTCCTGATATTCTCAATAAGTTCCAAGTCCTTGATCCGCCTCACCCGTATCAACTTAAGAACCACGCCGTCCCTCTTCTTACAATGATACTGACGAATATCTTTAATAGTTTTAACGCTCCACTTATTATCACTGCAAGTTTCGTTGCCGAACAGTTCCACGTTCTCCTGCGCATCTCGACCGCACTGCCAGTACTTGTGTGCCACGTCCGCAAAGAGGGGGTGCAATATGGAGCAGTTGTGCAGGATCTGCTGGAGATGCAGGAGGTTCAGCTCGTCGTGAGTGTGTCGGGGGCGGCCCCCCATTATCTCACCCCTCTTCTTCCTCCCCTCCAGTGCCAACCAATGGAAGCCCTCAAAGTCGTAGAGCACATCCGGGTTTTGGTTGAACAACTCGCCAAGGAAAGTGGAGCCTGATCGGAATGCCGCCACTATTACGATGAGTTTGGTGGAGGAGTTGAGCGGCAAACTGAATGATGGGTCTTTGGTCCGCGGTAGCAGTCGTTTCGAGAGTCGTTCTGATATCAACTCCGTAGAGAATAAGAGGGGTAGAAGCAGCAGCCGCAGAATTGATGTGATTTTCATTGGTTCCTGAGAGGATGTATTCCGAAGCTGCGTATGGATTAATCATAATGGGGAAATTCAAACGGAAACGGACAAATAGGACATGAAAATTTTTTCGCCTTGTCCATTTTTCCGCTCTTTATTCTACAGAAAAGGAAACTGGCCGAAAAACCTCCCATATCAAGGCAAAACGAGCCAAAGCAAGCGAATCAACCCAAAGCAAGCGAATCAACCCAAAGCAAGCGAATCAAACCAAAGCAAGCGAATCAACCCGGGTTAGGGTTAGGGTAAGTGTTTGGGTTGATTCAGGTTATTTCGGGATGAATCGCTTGTTTCGGGTTGATTCGCATGTTTCGGTTTCATTCGCTTGTTTCGGGTCTTTTCGGGGAGGTTTTTTGGGTTGGTTCGGGGTGGTTTTGGCTTGTTTTCGCTTAATTCGGCTGGTTCCTGTTTGTAGTATCGGCGACAAAAGCGGGGACAGAATTACTAAAAGGATAGGTAAGTCCTTTTTAAGTTTGGTCAGCTTTCCGAAAACGAACATGTTCGTTTTGTCCCAAAAACCAGTCCGGGAATCAAGAAAAGTAAAAAACGGACACAGACAATCCCTCACAATCACATTTATGAAAGCAGAAATATTAATATCGGCTTGTTAGCTTACCTCATACCTGTTATAGTAGTCTCACGACAGGTTTAGACCGATTTAAAGGGTAGTACTATATGCGTAGAGTCGTGTTACCACACGCACTTCATTTCATGTGTTTGTTACGACACACTGTAATTTAATACCAATTTAAATACAAATCTATGCGACCTTTGCTTTTGCGTTACAAAAATGTGCATATCTCCGAGGTTTTTTGAGCAAACTTGATGAAATTTTCAGGATATCTAGAGCTTCATGAAAGCAGCATCTCAATGAAGTTTAGATTCATTTTTGAGCTCCAGAAGCGGAGTTATGACGGAAAAGCCAGACAACTTTTAAACATAAAACCGGTTTATTTAAGATATCTCAATTTCTGAAGGTCAAAAATGTTAGCTACTCTAGGATTATATTGGTCATATGTTGCCCGTAATATCCTGAAAAGTTGATCAAAATTGCTCAAAAAACGGCTGAGTTATGCGCTTTTTTGTTATGTGTAAACAAGCATTTTGCTTATTACCATATAAGGTAATGTGTGCTTGTTGTGTATAGGGTGTGTCTTGTGAACACCGTTCGACTACTATAGTACTTTAGAGGCTCAAACTCACCGCAGAAATATGATTTAGAGCACTCTGCTCAGCTTCGCTTCGCCTCGCACTCTAAATCATTTAAATGTCTCCAGCTGCGCTGTCGACATTTAAATTTTATATAGAGCCCTGCTCTCGCAGGGCTCTATATTGTCTGCGTGTTCGTCTTACGCCTCTAAAGTACATATATAGGACCCTGAAATCTTTATGCCATAAACCGATAATGGCTTGAGTTTGCGGCTGATTGGGCCGTGTCAAATGTACCTGTGGGCAAGCTGATACGCCGTCGATATTAATCAATAATCCAACTCGAATACCAAAGCAAGATGAACGTCTGGATCAGAGAGCGACTCAAGGAAGCAGAGCTGCCGTGAAACACTGGGTGTGACTTGCTAGTGTACCTGGGGAACTTGTTATACACTAAAGCTTGTTACAATATGACTCAGTTCTATGTGGAATGTACTGTGCTAATAAATTAATAATAATAATTGCTTATTCCGCTCTTTATTCTACAGAAAAGGAAACTGGCTGAAGCAAGCGAAAACAAGCTGAACAACCCGTAACCACCCGAACCAATCCTAAAACCTCCCCAAATCAAGGCGAAACGTGCCAAAGCAAGCGAATCAACCCGGGTAAGGGTTGGGGTTGATTCAGGTTGTTTCGGGATGATTCGCTTGCTTCGGGTTGATTCGCATGTTTCCGGTTTCGGTTTCATTCGCTTGTTTTGGCTTGTTTCGGTTCGCTTCGGCTCGATTTGGGGAGGGTTTTGGATTGGTTCGGGTGGTTTCGGGTTGTTCCGCTTGTTTGTTTGGCTTCATTCGGCTGGTTCCTGTTTGTAGTATCGGCGAAAAAAACAGGCAAATTACAAAACGGATACGTCCTTTTTCCGCTTATTCAGCTTTTAGAGAACGGATATGTTCGTTTCGTCCCAAAATCAGTCCGGGAAACAAGAAAAGTAAAAAACGGACACAGACAATCTCTCACAATCACAAATCCTTAAAGCAGAAATATTAATATCGGCACTGTGTTAGCTTACCTCATACCTGCTATATTATTATACAACCCTGAAATCTTTACATGCATTAAACCGACTAGTCGGTTCCCGTCCTACGGACGGCGAATGATGGCAGCCGCATGAGCTAACGGCCACATGTCCCTTTGACAGTGATTTCTGCGAAAAAAAAGCTTTTCACGCCCCCAACGGTAACCTAACCCAATATTGCCGACAAAATTCTCAAAACCTTTACTCATCATAAGCAACTCCATAGCGAAGGAATTTTGAAAAAATTCGAAAATCTATTTTTTGCGAAAAAAGGGCGTAACCCAATAATTCGGACAAAATTCTCAAAACTTTCATTCATCATAAGCAACTCTATGGCGAAGGAATTTTGAAAAAATTCGAAAGTTTAATTTTTGCGAAAAAAAGGGCGTGGCCTCCCACGCTCCTTAGAGTGTCAAATGTACCTGTGGGCAAGCTAATAAGCCGTCGATATTAATCAATAATCCAACTCGAACATCAAAGCATGATCAACGTCTGGATCAGAGAGCGACTCAAGGAAACAGAGTTGCCGTGAAACACTGGGTATGACTTGCTAGTGTACCTGGGGCAAGTGTTATACACTAAACCTCGTTACAATATGACTCAGTTCTATGTGGTATGTACTGTGCTAATAATAATAATTGCCTTATACTTGTTACGTGAGTTGCAATTAAACCGGGAGACCATCTGGATATATTCAGTTAGTGACGTGGCTCCAAGCTCTGTGGGACCAACTGAGTACATAGAGTGGGGTCAACCCTAAGTTCTTATTATAGTAGCCGTTGATGAAGTTAAGATTCAACTCAAGTATTAATTGTACCGATGAAATACCACCAAATGACTCATGGCAGCCTCCTCACGGTGTGACTGTGTCACACCGTTTTACCGTATTTCAGCAAGGTTTCAGGGTCTTGCAACACTGTGTTCATTAGCATGTAATAGTCACTTAGTCGTGATCAATGTTCAATTGTATAATACACCTCATAGATGTGTAATGTGTACTTCTCCTTCTTCTAAGGGTGGAACGGTATTATTCGGCAGAAGCCCTACTAACCGTGCCGTCAGGACCAACCTCTGCTGGCTGAGCCTAAGGCTCCTTGAGATATACAATATTTATACTACCAATATGATATGCTGCGACGATCTTCTCGGAGCCTAGATGATCGTCGCCATCCTGCAGCTTGCAATCCCTTATGGAGCGCGCCCAAAAGGGAAGACAGAGACCAAACTGCAGGGTGTAGTACCTGAGAGGATTCGCACACTAGGAGTGCTTTGACCTGGAGATATGATCTATTAAGTGGGAACTGAGGAATCGAAGTCGCTTCAACGGAAAACAAGTCTAAGTGCAATGAAGATTCTGTTGTTATTAATCAGTCAAAACTTCTGAGAAACAACTCTGTACTTTCCTAAGTTGTGTTATCTGAATAATGTTTGTCTGTCTGTGCGGGCGCACAGAATCAAAGTTGAGCTTGCCAAGAAATTATCTAGAAAAGCGAAGACTAAGCTTGGCTAAGTCGCGCCGTTTCTATGGATACGGGTATTCAAGACGTGTAAATTTTGATCAGTTCTATACAAGAGCTTTCTAATACGGTGTTGACTGCTGTGTTTAGCGTTTGATTGAACGGCGTGTTTATGATTTTCATTTTAAATTCAAGATCTCAACATAGAGAATGGTTATAGCTGGCATCGTGGAGGCTATTTCCCATTGCATCTCTTCATAAATCTGATGCAGACGTCGGTCGATTTGAATCAATGACTATAGTATTTTTAACAGAAAATGTTAATAAAAGCCATTTATGATTGCCCTTATTAAGCAAAATCAAATTGAGTCTAATTTGGGCATAGCACATAGCGAATTTGGAAGACTGCTCTTGGCGTGAATCAATGCTTAGTTCAACTTTTTAATTTCCAGATTTAACTTCATCATACAATCGCAAACTATAATAATCAAAACTTTCCTTTCCCAGCTTTACTAAAAGTAACCAATAAATTATTGGTAATTTTCCTCATTCACCAACTTTTGTTGGCTAAGTGTTTGGTTCTCTATTATCTTACAGGCCCAACGTGCCTGATAGTAAATAAATAAATTAACAAATAAATGCAAAACTACTGAGTCAAGCAAAATGCAAATATCCCAAATCTAGCACAATATATCAATACAATTGCAAGACAAAGTTGGTCAAATTGCATTACCGGCGGCATATAAAACAAGCAGGCCTATGACTAAATGAAAAAATAGTGAGATTGAAGGAAAATGCAAATAGGTAACCCAAATCTAGTGACAATACGTCAATACAATAAAATTTGGTCAAATTGCATTACCGAAGTTATATAAATCTAGCAGTCCCATGATCGGACCTGTAGAAATGATATGAGCATGATATAAAATCACTCCTATTATTACTTTTTACTTACTAACTATATATTGGATTGATCGGATTACAGCACTTCTGTACTGTAGTTTGTTAATTATTACTTTATTAAAATACACAGCTCGCGCCTCACTCGGCGCTGCTACGCAGCGCCTCGTCTCTTATATAAAGTCTCAAATTCTGTTTTTCTCCGTACATCTCGCCCCATGGCAACACGCGCACAATGGGGAAAAGTGCACGTGCAGATTAATTGCGCGCGCAATTAATTCTGTTTTGATTTCGTTGATCCGTATCTTTTGATTTGATTGGAAGTTTTTGATGAGGAAAAAATATTCAATTTGCGAACAAGGTGCTCCGCTGCAGCACTGAGTGAGCTGTGTATTTGCAGGCCCAACGGGCCTGCTAGTCTGATATATAATTTGGAGAGAATGTATGGAATTTTTGTCGGCGTGTGTGTGTGTGTGTGGATTATTGTCGCATCATAGGTAAAGGTTAGAATGGAAAATGTGTGTAATGTGTATGGACACTGTGTCGTTGTGTGTATGGTTTTTTTTGTTGGCGTGTGTATGGGTTTTGTGTCGGCATCATAGACTGGAATGGGAAAATGTGAGTGTGGGCATTGTGTCGATGTGTATATGGTGTGCAGAGTGGGGGGATGTCGACGCCAAAGCTATGGTGGCCATGTGAAGTGTAAGTAATTTCTCATTTTTGCTTGAACAGTTATTGTGTCGCAAATGTTTTTTTAAAAAAAAAAATTTTTTTTAAAACCCCTTTTTTTTAGTTTTTTTTTTTTTACAGCCCCCGAAACCCCCAGGGGGTCCAATTTAAAACCCCCTTTTTCTTTTCCCCCCCGTTAAAAATTTTTTTTTTTAAAAATTTATTATTTTTGAAAGGGTTCCCTTTAAAAAGGTCGGAAATTTTTGCCCCCCTAATATTTTGGAGGAAGGAAATTTTTTTTTGGGTGGATTTGTGGGGGGGGGTTTTAAAGGGTAATGGAAAAGTTTTGTATGGTTTTTGTTGGGTGGGTTTTTTTGGGGGATGGGTGGGGGTGATTGGGGGGGGGTGATTGGTTTTTTTCGATGGGTGAGATGGGGGTTTGGCGCATTTTTTGGGAAATTTTAAAAATTTTTTTTTTTAAAAAAATTTTTTCCAAATTTTTTTTAAAACCCCCAAAAATTTTTTCCCCGGGGGGCCCTTAAATTTTGGCCAAAATTTTTTTGTTTTTATAAAAATTTTTTTTTGGGGAAACTGAAACAAAAGGGGGGGGGATATAACGGGAAAAAGGGGTTTTTTTAAAGGGGTTCCCTTTTTTCTTCCAGTTATTCCCCCGGGAAAAACTTTTGTCCCAAAATTTTCCGGCATTACTTAAATTTTAAAGCACCTTTTTTGGGGCATTTCCCGGTTTTTAAATTTTATTCTTTGGGGTTTTACACCCAAATTTCCCAGGCTTTTTTTTTGAAAGGGGAAACCCCAAATTGTGGTGAGAAAAAAATCAAACAATTATTTATTATTTCAATTTTTTTGGTATTTGGGCCTTTGAAACCTTTACGAACATTGTGAACTTGTAAAAGAAATCAGGGGGAAAGGTTTATTTTTGATTCAAACCCCAACATCGGAAAAGAAATAAATAAGGGGTTTTTTTCGGTTTGTTTTAAAAAACCTCCTTTGTAAAACCCCAGGGGGGGTGCAACAATGAAAAGCCCCTTGCTTTTGGGGCCTGGATTCACCCAGCACCGATGAACAGAAAAAAAACGGGTGTAAACCCAATGTTTTTATTTACCAAGGGGAAATCCAAATGGTACCCTTTTGCCATTGATGGGGCCCATCTTCTATGCCCCCCTTATATGTCGCCCCCCAAAACCGCAAAATCACGATGCACTGGGATGAAAATTTCCAAAAGCCCCGACGGTTAATGAATTTTTTCCTTTTGGGGACCCCGGTTGGGAATTAAAATTTAGGGGTTGGGGCTTTTAATTGGAACGATGGGCCTTTTTCCCCCAACACCTGGGGAATTTGAGGTTTTTGCCCCCCAAAAGGTTAAGGGGGAAAAATCTTACTTGTAAACCAAAAGTTATTTTTGTTTTTCGCATAAAAGAAATTTTTGATGGGAAAAAGCCAAAACTTCCCCTTACAAATCAATGTTTTAACAAAAACAATTTTTAAAAAATTTAAAAACAACAAGTTTTAAGAATTTTACCAAAAGGGGAATTGCCTCTCCTCGGGAAAATTCAGTGGAGAAGTTTTGGGCCTCAAAATTTTTTGTAAGGGAAAAAAAGCTACGTGGGTGGGAAAAGAAAGGGAAAAAAAAAGGAAATTGGGGCTTTTAGAAAAATGTTTATGAGTTAGGGCCCCCAAGGTTTTTGTTCCTTCCCCCTTCCCAACCGTTTTGGGGGGAGAGATTGAGGCACCCCGCTAAACCCCCAAAAGGCGGAAGTGGGGACCGTCCTTTGGGGGAAAATCTTTCAGTCAAGGAAAGCATTTTCTGTTTTGGGATCCCTTTTTGGGTGGTATGAGTAGCCCCCTACTGAACGTGGGCTCCTGGATCCAAACAGTGAAGAAGTCACCACTTCTAAACAAAAAGAAAATTTTTAAAAATGTGATGAACCTTTCCCGTGCATAACCCCGGATTCTATGGGGTCTCTTTATGGGGGTACCCCTTTGCCCCTGTTTCAAATTTATCCCGGTTTCAATGGAAACTTTACCAAACCCTGGGGGAGAAACAGCATTTTTGTTTTTTGGCATTTCTTTTCTTCTCCTCCCATGGCTCTCTCCCCATGGGGCTCCTGATGATGGTGGGCCATTGAAATTATTGTCTTTGTTTGGAATTCCCCCGAAAACCGTAAAAGTCAAATCTTTCTCATTATGTCTTTTTAAACTCCGTTCACCTTTTCTTAAAATCAGAATCAGATTCCCCGGGACGTGTTTTTTCTCTGAAATTTGTCTTACTTTTTGAAAACCCCCTTCCCAAAACTTTACCCAAAGAAAACTTTATGCTACAAACCTGGAGAAAAACGATGGTTTTTTGGAAAGCCTTTAAGCCGGGTAAAAATTCCCAATTTAAAAATTTTTTGACTATAAAAAAATACAAGTAATTTTGCCAAATTTTTTTTCCGGGATCGGGACATTTGTTACCCGTAAGATGATATTTGGGCATCCCTTTTTATATTCATGGGTTTTTGGGGCGCTCCAAGGCTGAAAACTGCCGGTCTGATAAAGGTCGGGTTGGCATCCTGGGGTTTCTAAGGTTGATATTATGGATCAAATCGCAGTGCAGAAGCAGTGAAAATCGGGACGGAAGATAACGCCAGGAGCAAGAACTTCATGATATTCGGACTTGAAGAGAAGGGTAACCTCCAGGCTAGTGTGACTGGACTATTGAAGCAGCTAGGGGAACAGCCACATATCGCGAACTGTGAACGGATTGGGCCAACTGAACCGAATTCAGCACCCAAACATTGGGCAGCGCCAGTTCTGTAGAGACCACGTTGAGGAGATCTCATCTGTTACGAGGAAACAGGGATACAACTCAGTGTACATCAGCCAAGTCAGATCTGAAGAAGAGAGGAAAGCCCACAGAGAACTTGTTCACAATCTGAGATGAAAAATCAAAGAAAAGCCGGATTTTTATCATGTCATCAGAAAGGGCCGGTTCATCAGCTTCCCGAAGCTGAAGGACAGTCCCCAATATCAACATCAGGCTACATTAGAAGGAAACTCACCTCCACCCACAAGATAGACCAGGGGGGGGTCCACCGGCCAACGGCCAACCGTCTTAAAAATTTGGTGTTTCGGCCAATTGGCCGTTGGCCGGTTGGCCGTTTTTTTCCTTTTTCATCCCTGGTTTCGTCCAGAAGCATTATAGTTGAAAGTTGTGAGAGAAAAGTTGTTACAATTTCTATAACTGGCATTTTCCTGCTAATTTGATTGTGGGGGGGTGTCAAATGTGTCAATCAAGGTTGTTCAAACAGTTGAAATTAGCCCTTGTGCTTGAAGAAGGCCCAAGCTCCATATGTTTATATAATGCTGTTTTATGTTGCCAAAATCAACTTTTGACAGTTGTTAATGGTCCAGGATATGTAGATTAACCCTTGATAAGTTCAAGTGTAGACCATCCCACCTGTAAGGTTCTTCCTTATAGTCTTAAAATCCAGTGCAGTATAGTCATGTTGTCTTATCCCTGATTCCCTGCCACGCCTGGAACTATTTTCTGTTCATGTATGAAACATATGATTCTATTGACTGTCTCCTGCATGTATATGACCTAGGGATGACATTCACGAGCCCTTGCCAGCTTGCCTAGCAGTCCTTAATAGTTTATGCAGTCCAAGTACTAAGGCCTTATAGTTTGCAATGATTCCTAGGATTGGCTCAGGCCTTTTGTAGTGCGGCATGCAATTCATTTGACCCTCCGAAAATACACCCCCAACACTTGATCTTTAAGACATGTAGTCATAGTCAGGAAGCTGTCAGCAGTAGGTCTGGAGTAGTTCCGGATGAGGATCTGGATCCTCTCGTTCCTCCTTGTTTCCAGGGCAGATGGCTTGATCACGTCTCCTCTGTAGGCGTAGGCACGGAACATCTTGGTTCAGGAGAGGTTCATCCCACTTAAAGACCTTGAATAAGCTGCGGATTATTGCGTTTGATCTGTGTTGATTCATCGAGGAATGCAATGCCAGGGGGGGGGGGGGTTAAATGTCGCTGCAATCCTCGAACTGTGGTGTTTGATCCCCCGCTTTCCTCTACAGATAGAGGAACTATCTGGTAAAGGTAGGGATCTGTTGTAGCTTGGGGACCAGATGCACCATCATATCCAGGATGTGCAGGCTAAGGGATTCGTCTAGGCACCAAGGTTTGCACCCAGGCAGAGGGATAGATCTGTGTGCAGCAGGAGGGGAAGTTGGTGGTTTCTGCAAAACTCGATTGGGATGGACAAGGAATCCATTGGCGAGGGCCAGGAGCTGCAAGACAGGATGAAAATACTGAGGAGGAGACTGGGCACAAGACTCAGAACGAAGTTGAGGAGCAGTGGCTGATCATGATTCATGAGGAGTTGAGGAGGAGGCCAAGGTACTAAGGCGGGACAGGGCTGAGGAATCAATGGTACTTTAGTGTGAGGCACTGAGTCAGGGCGACTTGATGGGCAGGGGCACTTTCAGGGCTAAATTGGGGCAAAGAGGGCTGTACTGGAAAGAAGGATGGTGGAAGAATGAAGTCAGGAGGTGAAGCTGAAGGGAGAACTGGTGTTTAAGGAGGTAATATAAGTTGTGGAAAGGTGATATCAGTGGTTGGAACTGGTTGCAGGGCCTTGAGGTTGACAGAATTCTGGGAAGCCAACTTTAGCTCCAATAGTCCAATGTCAGGACTCTGTGCCGCAGTCTTATTAATTGGCAATCCCTTTCATCAGAATTAAGGAGCCTCATGCAAGGAGATTTTTTTCAAGCACTCAAGTACTTTCCCGGCCACTGGAACATATTCAATACCTCTTGGTTAACCTATTTAGATGTTAACAGTAGGATGATCCTGGTCCATGAGTTGCTAAAAGTACTAGACTGTACGAAAATGAGCTAGATTATCTTTAATATCACATTTTTTCGATATTAGTGTCTTCAAATGTACTCAGATGTGTTCTTAGAACTATTACAAACAACTTTCTCTCTGGGAGTTTTCTGACTGGACCCCCCTAAAGAGCGTAAATATCAAAAATAAAAAAACGGCCAACCGGCCAACCGTCTAAAAAATTTTCAATTTCGGCCAATTGGCCGTTGGCCGTTGGCCGGTGGACCCCCCCCAGACCAGCATCCCTGATAGACTCGTTCACCTGCATCACTGATTATTGGCATTTTGGAATTGACATGAACTTTTTTTTCGAGAATGGACGTTTTCCATTTGTTTTCCAGGGGAGTTTTTGGCTATTTTGCCTAATTGCCTTGTGCTCATTTTTAACGGCCTGCTTTCTAATTTTGATTTATTTATTCTTTAGGTCATCATTTTGATGACCTAACGGTCTGACATTACATTAGTTTTATGTAATAAGACTGTAATTATTATTTCATTCTATTCTATGATTTTATCCAGTTTTCGCATTTGACTGCCCTTGAGGGCGAGTGTCGAAGTTTCCGCAAAAATTGGAATGCATTGAGTGCTACGATTCCGTGAACTGTCAGTATTTTAAAATTCACGACGTTATCAGGCTTATTGTGGCCTAGTATTTCACCATCTTTATATTTATAGTTTATAAAACCAGGCTCAATTGCTCCGCCGAGCGAGCCCTGTTGACCAAACTGAAGAAAAAATCTCGGGAACTGAGAAGTAAGCTTTTTTTCCACCTATGAATAGAGATTATTACATAGGCACCAAGCTATGTTGTATTATCGCGTGTGGTAAAAAAACGTTAGCAATATTCGGCGTTCGCGCCAGCCGTGAAGTACGTTTCATGTAAATAACTTAGACACGCGATTCAAGTGTGTATTTGTGTGTATGATTGCAGGTGCATGTGCAGGACTGATCCCGTATCCCCACCACAACCAATCACCGAGGAACACGTACCAATGCGCCATGGGAAAGCAGGCAATGGGGGTCATTGGTTACAACCAGCAGAACCGCATCGACACCCTCATGTACAACATAGTCTACCCACAGGTATTCTATCAGGTTTCCTAGGAAAGTTTACAAAGGTAGAGATCCATAACTTGGGCCTTGGCTTGTATTTTATTAAACTTAATAAATCATTGCGGATATTTTTCGTGGCTCACCTGAGTGTGATAGAAGTTGTGCCACTATAAATTATAAATGTAACATATTATATTATTATTATTGCTGATATTGGCTGGGTTTATTCGAGATGATAGTTCATCATGGCATTCCAATGCTTCGTTTCTCTCAACCCCCTAAATTCCAGATCCCCATGGTACGGACTAAGACGATCGATCTGATAAACTTCGACAAGCTTCCCGCCGGACAGAACGCCGTGATAGCAGTGATGTCTTACAGCGGCTACGATATTGAGGATGCAATAGTGATAAACAAGGCGTCAGTAGACCGGGGATACGGCAGATGTCTGGTCTACACGAAGGCGCAGATAAACCTAAAGAAGTACCCCAACCAGACTTTCGATCGCGTGGACGGTCCCTCACGTGATCCTCAATCTAACGAGGTCATCGAGAAACACAAAGTAAGTTCGCTTTCTATTCACTGACATATAGCATGACCATGAATGATATTGGGCATAGATCCCCGTGCCATTTTGGTCTGGTGCTGCCTGCTGGGCTGACACATGTCTTTCGCCGGTCTAGTGCTAGTCAAGGGCTAAAATTGAAAGTTTGCATATTTAAGCAGTATCTCGGATCAATGCCATCCTCTCAACAGTATTTTCCCTCCTAATTTGGGTCAAAAAGTGCCCTTCCAAAGAATTTTCATGAGTTGGCAGCTTCGGTAACAGCTTCATTTAAGCTTCAAATCACTCATTATCACATGATCATCTAGGTACTAAGGTATCTTATTAGTTAGCTCAGAAATAATCAAGATATTAAAATTTTGTGATGGAGAATTTATGAAATTTAAGCATAGATGTTCGATGATTTAATTGGGCAAGAAAATCGCCAAATTTTGACCAATCGTGTCCAAGGTGACCCTGTTTTTTGAAAATTGGACAAAATTTCGTTACCCCATATTGCCCCCATAATGCCGATCCCCATTAGTTCATTATTTAGTATGTTAATAACTAACTCCATTTCCGATCCCAGTGTCTAAGTGAGGACGGAATCATTGAGCCGGGTCTGCTCGTCAAAAACCGAACAGTTCTGGTGAACAAGCGGGTTCCAGTAGCAACGATGGACACGACGGCTTACGAAGACGTTCAGTATACGGACCAGCCCCTCACCCACCGGCAGAACGTCGAGTGTTACGCAGAACGTGTCATGATCACCTCAACTCTCTCTGAGGCATACCTTATCAAGGTAGGAAACTCCAACTCTCTCTGAGGCATACCTCATCAAGGTAGGAAACTTCAAATCTCTCTGAGGCATACCTTATCAAGGTAGGAAACTTCAACTCTCTCTGAGGCATACCTTATCAAGGTAGGAAACTTCAACTCTCTCTTAGGCATACCTTATCAAGGTAGGAAACTTCAACTCTCTCTCTGAGGCATACCTTATCAAGGTAGAAAACTTCAACTCTCTCTGAGGCATACCTTATCAAGGTAGGAAACTTCAACTCTATCTGAGGCATACCTTATCAAGGTAGGAAACTCCAACTCTCTCTGAGGCATACCTCATCAAGGTAGGAAACTCCAACTCTCTCTGAGGCATACCTTATCAAGGTAGGAAACTTCAACTCTCTCTGAGGCATACCTTATCAAGGTAGGAAACTTAAACTCTCTGACATACCTCATTAAGGTCTTCAACTCTCTCTGAGGCATACCTTATCAAGGTAGGCAACTTCAACTCTCTGAGGCATACCTTATCAAGGTAGACTTCAACTCTCTCTGAGGCATACCTTATCAAGGTAGGAAACGTCAACTCTCTCTGAGGCGCATACTTCAACTCTCTTATCAAGGTAGGAAACTTCAACTCTCTCTGAGGCATACCTTATCAAGGTGGAAACTTCAACTCTCTCTGAGGCATACCTTATCAAGGTAGGAAACTTCAACTCTCTCTGAGGCATACCTTATCAAGGTAGGAAACTTCAACTCTCTCTGAGGCATACCTCATCAAGGTAGGAAACTTCAACTCTCTCTGAGGCATACCTTATCAAGGTAGGAAACTTCAACTCTCTGAGGCATACCTTCATCATCCTTCAACTGAACTTCATTCTGAGGCATACCTTATCAAGGTAGGAAACTTCAAACTCTCTCTGAGGCATACCTTATCAAGGTAGGAAACTTCAACTCTCTCTACGCACTTATCAAGGTAGGAAACTTCAACTCTCTCTGAGGCATACCTCATCAAGGTAGGAAACTATTGACATTTGATATTGAAATTTCATTTTTCCTATTTTTGTGGATTTGCCCACATCCCCGCAATGAACTAAGCACATTATTCCGTCAATCCTCAGGTTTTGCTGCGTCAAACGAGACGTCCTGAGATCGGAGACAAGTTCAGCAGTCGTCACGGTCAGAAAGGAGTGACGGGGCTCATCGTAAACCAGGAGGATATGCCCTTTTGCGACAGTGGCATTTGTCCTGACATGATCATGAACCCACACGGCTTCCCTTCCCGGATGACAGTCGGCAAACTGATAGAGCTCGTTGCGGGCAAGCGGGGCGTGCTGAAAGGGCACTTCGGTTACGGGACAGCTTTTGGGGGAGACAAGGTGCAGGACATCTGCGAGGATCTTGTGAAGTGCGGGTACAACTACGGAGGCAAGGAGTTCGTGACTTCGGGCATCACTGGGGAGCCTCTCCAGGCCTACATATTCTTCGGACCCACCTACTACCAGAAGTTGAAGCACATGGTGAAGGACAAGATGCATGCGCGCGCCATGGGGCCCATGACCACGCTCACGCACCAGCCCACAGAAGGCCGCTCTAAGGACGGGGGGTTGCGGCTGGGGGAGATGGAGCGGGACTGTCTCATCTCGTACGGGAGCTCACTGCTCCTACTGGAACGCCTCATGATCAGCTCGGATCAGTTCGAGGTGGAAGTGTGCACGAGGTGTGGCTTGCTGGGGTACGCCGGCTACTGCCAATACTGTGCTTCTTCCTGCAACATGAGCAACGTACAGATGCCATACGGGTGTAAGCTACTCATTCAGGAGCTGCAGAGCATGAACATTGTTCCTAGGTTAAAGTTGAAGGGTAGATATGAAATTTAGGGTTGAATTATTTGAATTTGTAATTTATATTTAAATGGTTGATGGTTTGGAATTAGATGACCGTAACAGAGGTGTCGCCACATCTAAGATCGGTGTCTGATTGTCTGAAATTTCCACAAAACTGCCATTCGTACGTGCGTGATACTGATTAAGTGATTTAACAGTATATTTACATTTTACGTACGTATATGGCGCCGCGCGATCGGAAATTTCGGAATGATTCTCATTTCTTTTCTTGAGCTGGCGACACCTCTGTAGTTTTAATCTTAAAATTTTTTAATGCGTTTTTGCGGGGGAGGGTCATGGTTTAAGTGCAGGACACGAGGGATACTAAGTGATTACTAAGTGATTTTTGGCCCAATTTTGAAATACCAGTCAACCCACCACCCCTTCAGATAGTCCCATACACTAAGTGATATTTGACATCGTTTGTGGAGACCCACCCCAAAATTAGCATAGAAACCTATCCAAGTGGCAAATTGTCCCCTGTACTAACTGATCATGGTGTTTTTTACTATTTGAAGGGACGCACCCCTAAATGAGCATAAGATTCTGCAGATTGTCCCATGTACTAACTGAAATTTGTCATGTTTTGTAGGGACCCACCCCAAAATAAGGAGTTTGTCCCATGTACTAACAGAAAATTGATACTATTTGTGTGGACCCACCCTAAAATCATGACGTCATCTGTCAAAAAAAGTGCCCAAATATGGACAAATTTGTCACTAGTACTAAGTGAATATTATTTTCCCATAAGGGGACCACCTCAGTTAGATCAGTGGAGTAACTGTTAGTGATTTCGCCAAGGCCCAAACACCACCCACCCCGGCCTCATGTCTTGACATGACGCGTCACGTCGACCCCAACTAATCGTGACATGACGCGTCACGTCATGCGTCCCCTGTTCTAACTAATCGTGACGTGACGCGTCATGTCACGATTAGTTAGAACAGGGGACGCGTCCCCTGTTCGGAAGAAAATCCTAACTAATCGTGACGTGACGCGTCACGATCTCGCGCGCGCATTTCTTCTCGATTTTGACTCAGGATATCAATGAGCAGAGCGAGATCTAGTGTCAAATAAAGAAACAAGAAATAACTTCATATGATTACTGACAAGTCACAAGGCAAGAGGTCTTGACTCTTGAACAACTCAAATTAAAAGTTAAAGCTTCAACTTAGACTTGTTTTATTTGCCCAAAAATAGTGCAATAACGCATCAAGCATCAACTTTATATAATCAAGCTATCGATTGTTAGCAAATTTGAGCGAAAATCAAAATTACGAAGGCAGAACCGGAAACTACACACTACACAGGGCAAGGACAAGCAGCATATCAGATAGCGGCACAGGAGAGGTGGTGTCTGCTGATGAGGTAGGCGTTGAACCCTGCTGTAAACTGACCAGTGATCAGGTACCCTGTATCATGCAATAATGCAAGGGCGGTTGATATGAGACATAGGTCACCTGATCAGCCTACAGCAGGGGTCAACGCCTACCTCATCAGCAGATACCATTTCTCTTTTGTTGCTATCTGATATGTTGCTTGTGCTTGCTCTGTGTACTGTGTTGCAGTTGTCTCTTCGCATTATTGATTGTTCGTTCATTTTGCTGACAACCGATAGCTTGATTATATGAAGTCGATGCTTGATGCGTTATTGCACTGTTTTTGGGAAAATAAAACAAGTCTAAGTTGAGGCTTTGACTTTTAATTTGAGTTGTTCAAGAGTCAAGACCTCTTGCCTTGTGACTTGCCAGTGATCATATGAAGTTGTTTCTTGTTTCTTTATTTGACACTAGATCTCGCTCTGCTCATTGATATCCTGAGTCAAAATCGAGAAGAAATGCGCGCGCGAGATCGTGACGCGTCACTTCACGATTAGTTAGGATTTTCTTCCGAACAGGGGACGCGTCCCCTGTTCTAACTTATCGTGACATGACGCGTGACGTGACGCGTCACGTCCCGATTAGTTAGAACAGGGGACGCGTGACGTGACGCGTCATGTCACGATTAGTTGGGGTCTTAGTCCGCTGATACCACCCCCCCCCCCTGATACCACCCCTCCCGATTTTTGCACATAATGATAGTGTGAAATCAACCGTTTGTTAATGCGGGTCTAAATTATTACTTCATCGTTTCATATTGTGATAATCAGCGTGAAGGTTTAGTTTTCGCATTTTATGATGATCGTTTCGGTTGTTGTATAATTTAAGATACATAGATATATAAATAAAGAGCCCACCGACGATCACGTTTGATATTGATAACCCTCCCAAGCCACATTTCAAATGGCATAAGTTTCAGCACGCGTACCCGGTCATACGATCAGCGAATAACTGGGAGAGCCCCCCGGGAGTCCCACGGGAAAACATATTGGAGTCCTACTCTCATACTCATACTTAGATACTTGTTATAGGTATTTGACATTTGTAGTACTCCTGCAAGATCAAGATGAGGACTCCCAAGAGTCTCCCGCAGTAATTCGCTCGTATGACCAAGTACGCGAAGGCATGAATTACATTGAGGTGTCGCCACATCGGTGTCTGAAATTTCCACAAAACTGCCATTTGTATGTGCGTGATACTGATTTATGTGATTTGTGAATATGTAAATATTCACAAACGTATAACTATCAGGCGCTGCATCGGAAATTTCAGAATGATTCACGATTTTCTGTTTTCATTTCTCGAAGATGCGATACCTCTACAGTAAGACTTAATCTTAGAAATAGAACCCGATATTCATGATCGTTAAAAATCAAATTGAATCAAAATGTAATTTGAAAGAAGTTCAATGATACGAGAAGTTTTGAAATCAGGAGCTCTCGAAAATTTAATTATCTTCAGCTGAAACTACATTCTGTGATTATTTTATTATTATGCCCGGTAAAATAAATATACAATATTTTATACAATATTTTATACAATAGTTCTAGAACTAGAAGTAGATTGTAGAAGTTCTACTAGAACTAGATTGAATTACTTTTTAGCCTTGAATAACAAATGTAACCATAGGTAATAAATTTTATTTAATTGCAAAAATGTGTTTTAATTTGAGTTGAACTCACAGAAAATTAAAACAGTCTTCCTTTAAACAAGTATACCCCACCTGATGGCGTTCCCATGCCAAACAGGTATATCCTTCCTAAGCCCACATAGTTGCTAAACACGTATATCCCTGTCTGCATTGCGCGGCGCGCTTCCCCGTAGGGTAGCGCCGCGCGCGTACACACACCTATGCGGGCTTAGGAATGGTCGTGCATATATGTCCCCCAAATCCGGGCTAGTGTCCCATATAACTCCTGGCTCTTCATTATCTATGATAATGACGTCAGTCAGAAAAATATAGTTAAGCGCTTCCCTACGCTTCTGGGGAAGCGCGCCGCGCAACGCAGACAGGGATATACGTGTTTAGCAAGCACGACCATACCCTTCAAGAAACCTGGGTCGGCATGTTTCCATTCAAGTATGCGTACAATTTATAAGCGTACTCGCTTTAAGAGTACAATATCTCCTCCTAGCATAGCTCTAGGTTGTCTGACGTCGTCAGACCCACGACTCTGCGAGTCGTGGCGCGCGCGCGAGGGGGTCAGGCAACGCCTGACAAGCTCTAGGGTAGAGGTCATGGTAGTTTGAAGAAGTCAGCCGACCCTGTAGTGATTTGCTAGAAGTTAAAACAGTGTCATGATTAGTGGTATACATAGTGTGTGGGTTTGATATCATTTTTGAGAATTGTGTTTCACTGCATCAATGATCAATCACTTCAAACATATTCTATTTATACCATTTTATTTAGGGAGGTGGGATCTTTGTTATTATTTATAATGCTTTTCAGTTGCAGATTGATGTCTTGAATCCAATGTCTTATCTATAGAGGTGTATAGGTATACTACAAACATACTGCATATCGATTTTCTTATTCAAGGATTGACATAAGAGGTGGAAGAGACTAAACTGTGAATCATCAGCGGTTACCCTACAGTTGTAAGGTCTCCCTTCCATCTGCACTGTAGGTGTCCCATCAGCAGGTGACAAAGGGAAACGGAGGGGTTTTGACCCACGTACCCCTCACAGCTTACAACTGCAAGGCTGGGCCACCCAGGACTCCGGATTCCTGAAGAAAGATTTCTTTTTAATTCGAAAAACTTTCTTAGTACCAATTGAACTATATATATGTCTATTGAATTAATATACTCTTGTAAAGATTATAAACAAGACTGTGTATAATGTTAAAAATGGGCCCTGATTGTTGTGGCAGGTGGTCCCCATGGGCACTCTTAAGCATATAGCAACTGTGTCCTTTCTCCAGCCACATATACTGCTACACTAGATAGATAGATAGATAGTTGACGGAAGGCTTACTAAAGCCCCCGTAGTGCCCCCAACACACACGATTGGAGGACATATATGCCCGACCATACCCTTCTGGAAACATTGGCCGACATGGTTCCTTGGTTGTATGCGAGCAGTAAACATATTTAGTACTCCATTAGCATAGCTCTAGTGCAGAGATATGATTGTGATGACTGCAGTCGGCCCTGTCTTGTGAAACCAGGTAGGACGTGGGGTCTCTATAACTAGACTGGATCCAGTGTTCTGGTAGTTCCACATGCTCCAACTGCTGCAACAATGCCCTCAAAAAGTTAGTGCTGCGCACAGGTTCTCCATTGGCTAGTGCCTATGCACAGCCGTACAGGGAGGCCTGCACACTACACAGGGGACATGATCGATTGTACCTAGGGAGTAGTCCTGAAAGAGTTGCTGAGAGGTTTCCTGAAAGGGTTGGTCGTTGAGACTTTTATGGTAACAACATAACTGATAAGCTGCATGCAGCATGCGCACACACTGCATGCGCATGCGCTGCACTCTTGATAAGCTCGAAAATGATTTGAATAGGTGTAATTGGTGGGATCTGGGTGTGTTCGTTTGCATCTGTTTGTGATCAAAGTGGAGTTGTGACTCATAGTATACCTTGTGTTAAGCTGTGTTTCAGATCACTGCATGTCAGATCACTGGAATTTGCCATATGTCTTTCCATCGCGATAGAAGAATTATCTGAATTTTAAATTGAAAATCAGATTGATATCTGCAGTTTATTGGGTCTCTGGGAGATGCCTGAAGGGTGAAGAGTCAGAGGTCTCAGAGGAAAGTAGCAGAACTGCAAGCAAGAAAAGGGATCCAAGGGAACTAGAAAAAAGGGGCAACAATAGCTGGAAGAAATGAGCCAAGGAAAGGGGAGCATGGTGTGAAGTAAGGTGAGGAGGGTGATAACAGAGGGGGGAGGTCAGAAAATGAGGTGAGGTGGCACTGAGCTGGATGAGAGTCAGCTCAGTGTTGCCTGAACCTTAGCGTTACCCGGGGTGCACCTAGCAGACCGAAGCTGCTGGAGGGTGGAACAGGACTTCGCTAGCTGCCTCGTGACTCAAAAAGTGCCAGAGACAAGACCACCCATCTAGAATATATGCTGCGCAATATACTCAGGGACCCCTACTGCTACACTAATCAATTGGCCCTCTGAAACGAACTGGTCAACTAAACCTTCACTTACGAATCCATTGGACCAGTTTCAAATAGCCTTATTAATTAGTTCATGTAAATGTTATAAGGGAGCTGTCACATATTAGGTCATCACTTTTTTGCTCATTTTCAACCCCCTCCCCCCCGTCTGTCATCACTTGTCATCATTGGCTGACCCCCTCCCACATGCTGATGTCATAGCATTGACCAAACCCCCCTCCTTTTTCAAAACAAATTTTGATTATTTGGAATCAAAACAACAGACATGAAATATCAATCATGTAAGTGTGCTGTGATATTGCTAAATTCGTGTGCTTTGATATTGTTAAATTCGTTATAAACAAGCAAAATTTGGTTCTAATTGTTTCAGATGAACCTCATTTAATAATTAAATAGTCTGTCACGTGCCCAGATAGTTTGGAAATATAGATTGCTTTGTATTTTCTGACAGTGCTTAAACTCAGCATGACTCCAGCTTTTCAGTAAACTTTGAATTATTTGTATATTAAGTTATTTGGAGCACTGTCATTGCTTTTAATGTTAAATCTGTTCTCGTGGCACAGCTGTGCATTAAATTAAGTTGATGTGCCACTATAATATAAAAGTTTAAATTATTATTATTATTATCATATTGTAGAAATGAAATGGGTACTCCAAAACAAAATATTGTGAACGAAAAAGTTAAGAAATCGTGCCCTAACGATTTCAAAAATTCAAAAAATTTTGCTGACGTCAGCAAACCTCAAACCCCCTCCCTCCCCCCTGTCATCACCTGTCAGCATTTCAAAACCCCCTCCCCCCATTGAGTGATGATGTAATATGTGACGGCTCCCTAAGGTAGGTCTCTCTATACACTTGGTGTTCTCAAAGGTGCATACTTTACTGCCATGCCATGAAGTATGTGCTCTACAAAGGGGTCTGGTATCATTCTCCTTTGTACAGCAGACCAAGCTCAAGAGTTATCTATTCCATGGTAGAACATTATATGTCATACCATGATTCATTCAAATAGACCTGAATTGGTCTGATGAATTATAACGGTGCCTATTGACATGATACAGATAATGCAACAGTCCTCCAGATATAATGATTGAAACTACAAGCTTATTTAAGATTTTACAAATCTTACCTGGATAATGATATCATTGTGAACCATTCTTAGATAACTTAATTATCTGTATCTATCTGATGAATCATAGTCTTAAATGCCTAATGTGAAAGATATTCCCTCCCTTTAATATGAATAGTAGAATTGGGTAGCGTTATGCCTTCATCGTTCTTTGTGTGTGTTTTTAATTGTAAGTTGTGGAGATCAATAAAAAACTTTGTTTACTTAAAACTTTGTTTACTTGTATGACAATTTTTTATGTTAATGATCAGTTAATGATCTTTTAATCATAATTGCCCTTGAGGATGATGCCTTGGAGAGATGATGCCTTGCAGAGATTTACTCTGTATTTTTGTTGGTGATATTGTTACATTCAGTCAGAATCCTTCACCTATCTATCTGAAAATATTTTGCCAGTTATCAGATGTTAGGATATTCTACTTTATGTTATCTTTATAATATAAACTAATCTAAATCATGACCTTATTTTGTGTTCAATATGGTATATTGGCACTAAATATAAACTATTTGTTTTATTAAAACTATTTGTTTTATTAGATGTACTATGTCTAAAAAGGACCTTATTTTAGCAATTGATATTGGAACTACCAACTGTAGAGCTTCCATTGTTAACAAAGCTGGTGAAATTTTGAAAATTGAATCAGAACCTATTGAATTAGTGTCACCTGTGAAGGGTTGGTTTGAAATTTGTCCACATAAGCTTTGGTCTGACATATCAAAACTTATCTTAATTGTGACTCGAGATTTCCATGAAAGAATACTTACTTGTGGTATTACTGTCCAAAGAAACACATTCATTACATGGCGTAAAGATACTGGTGAATACCTTCATAACTTCATTACATGGATGGACATGAGGTCAAGTAAATTGTGCTCTCAATGGAATAATAGTTATCTCATAAATATTGGTCGATGGGCTGCATGGATGCTTGGATCAGTTGTAAAATCTCGCCATATGATTTGTGCTTCCACTTTTACAGTGAGAGAAAAGGCAATTCCTATGAGGGTAAAATGGGTGATGGATAATGTGAAAGATGCTAGTCTACATCATAAGAATAAGAACATGTGCTTTGGTACAATTGACACATGGCTGATATGGAAATTGACAAAAGGAAGAACTTGGGCCACTGAATATAGTTGTGCAAGTAGCACTGGTATATTTGATATATGGAAAAGTCAGTGGTGTAAAATTATGACTTACTTATTTTCCTGTCCAATTGATATCCTTCCTGAAGTTAAAGAATCAGACTCATACTATGGTGACATTGATATTTCATTAGGCTTTGGTTTCTCTGCTCCAATAAATGGTGTCATTGGAGATCAACAGGCATCAATTTTTGGTAATATGCTTTTTGATGTTGGCGATATTAAATTAACTTTGGGGACTGGGGTTGCCTGTAATATAAACACAGGTGAGAAGACACATCCAACATCCCATGATATTTATCCACTTATTGGTTGGAAGTTGGTTGGACAACAACCTTTTTATGTTGCGGAACTTTTAGCAGCTAATGGGGGCAGAGCTGTTGATTGGGCTGTAACATCTGGTTTAGTATCTAATATAAGTGAAATTGATTCAGTTGCAAGATCTGTACCAACAAGTAGTGGATTATCATTTATTCCTGCTTTCAATGGAATGGATGTACCTTTCAAAGAACCATTTGCTGGAACATCATTGTTTGGAATAACTTTAAAAACTCAGTCCAGTAACATCATCAGGGCTATTTTGGAATCTCAAATATTTATCAGTAACTTTGTTCTTTTAAAAATGTTTGAACATTATGGCAAAACAAATAACATAAAAGTAGATGGTGGTGCCAGTCAATCAGCATTTATTACAGAAAATATTGCTCAATTGAGCAAAGTTGATGTCATAAGATCTGAGTGTATTGAAGGAAGCTTGATGGGTGCTAGTTTCATGGCAGGGATTGGTTCTGGTCTTTATAAGTCAATGGATGACATCAAATTATCAGTTAAGCCAATGAATACAGATTTTTTATATTGTGAAGACCAGTGCAATGTTCAAATGGAAGGAAATTTCATACACTGGATTATGAATGCAAGAAAATGCGTTGATTGGGCTACTCGTTTATCTTAGGATTTTATCAACCACTGTCCTAGATGCTCAATGTTGCAAATGTTCATCAATCCATACCTATAGTAAGTACCCAGGTAAATGCTTACTAATGTAACTGGATGTTTTTCTGCACAGGAAGAGTTACAAATATAAAAATCTATGTATATGAAGAAGCATATTTTGTTATTTCTAGTCAGTCATTATGAGTCAATGAAATTTATTTAAGTGTGATACATACTATATTATAAAATGCTTGATGTTATTTATCATTTTATTAATAAACCCTTGAACTGCCTTGAATACAGTTATTATATTATATAGCAAGTTTTTAAACAGTCTTTGTATATTAAGCATGTTCAATATACTAATCTATCCACATTTCTTATTCTTATGTATTGAATTTAGATGATAAGTTGCTCTTTTGAATGTTTCTTTACTTTTAGACTGTTTTTTCATCCTCTGTTCCCTGTAGTTCCTATTGCTTTGTATTGCATGGAATGATTTGATGCAGATTGTTACCAGCATAAGTAGGTACCTCAAGTGGCTCATTTTATCAAGTGGGTATCAGACTATCAGAGTACTGTAATAAGCTGTTGCACACCTGCACCTAATTCATTTGTTAGGTATAGACATAAAATAAACATAAGTTCATTAAACTGGAATAGAGGTATAAAAATATCTATTCAATGCTTTAAACTTTAATGGCAAGATTCACTATCAAGCAAGAAATAAGTTTTAAAAGTTAGTATTAAATTATAGCTACTAAATTTGATGTCTTTAAATGAGATTTTGCAAAGTATGTGTAGTGTTAGTTTTAGAGTCATGGTTACTGTGTTTTGTGCATTGATGTGTTAGGTTTTCGTTTTGTATTATATCTAGGTATGGATACATGTTTGACAAGTTTACAGTTTTGTTAAATTTTATATTTCTATCAATTTTCTTATATTAAACTAAGTTAGTGAGAAGATTGAATAAATGGCTTAAAAATCATTGAACCTAAAATTTAAAGGCCTCCTAAAGTCCAGAAGATATTGGCATATTTTGTTGATGCAGCCCTATAAACATTATTCAAAAATTCGATCAAATTAGCTTCCATTTGGAGCCTATGCCCTAAACTAGATCTGCAGTTATACAGACCTGCAGAATATAGCATGCTATGTTTACAAAGTGCTATTATACAAACAGTTACTTATACTGGGCCCATTTCAGTGCACTGTTGGCTGAGTGTATGTACTTGTTTTGCTGCAATACATTTTATTTAGCAATTATCCTCGTAATAAGTTAGGAGACTGGTAGTTGGCAACAAAATATATAGGTGCGTACTGTATTGATCGTTTATTTCAATCACACTACAGTACTACAGTAATTTGTAAAGTTTGCCTAATGGCTCACCATACAAATGAAAGTAACCATTTCACACTTCGAGCTCACTGATTATTTTACTGTGACCAATCTGGATTGGGTTCCATAGAGAAATTTACTTGAAGGCGCTGTCTGTTCTGTTGAGGCTTAATTGAGCAGCCAAGGCTTAATTGAGCACAATGGCGCAAAAATTCATCCAATTGTGTCCATTTGCACCCTAGATCCCAAAAAGGCTGGAGGCAAATGAGTGCAAAGTTTTGCACTCATTTGCTCCAGCATCATTTATTTGTGCTTATTTTTGCCAATTATTTACTCATAGTGCAAATGGTCAAAGACCGAAAAATGAATGCAAATATGTGCAAATGGGCACAAACGAGTGCTATGTGCTCAAATGAGTGCTCAGTAATTACATTGTAATTACATTGTAATTACATTGACTCATGTAAAATAACATAATGAGTAGTTTTTGTTTACTTACTGCAAGCACGCATATGCTGCAGTTCCTGACTCCACTCAAAACAGAACGCTAATTCTAGGCCTGTTGCCATGAAAACTCGTGTGCTTGCCATGGAAGTCATAGAACCTCAAAAATCTCACAATCCACCATTCTTTGGTTAAATTTATTCAAGAAACTTTTTTCAGAATCGAAATATCTGCTGTATTTTTTGAATAATCAAAAAAGTAGAAGGGGACAAGACTTTTGGATCACCCTGTCAATCGTTCACGTCTAGGCCTACCTGACTTTGTTATATTTATAGCACATTGCATTCAGTAGTATTATAGGATCAATTTAGCATTCTGGACTGCAGGGGGGCCTTTAATTTGTTGAATTTTAAATATTCGGGAATGTTATGTCTGTATATACTGTTACCTTAATCAATATTATCATGAATCACTATTACTTATTCATAGGGGGGGGGGGGCCAACCCCCTCAATTTTGGTGGATATAGAAAATCGCCAATAGGGGGTTTAATTTTGGGGGTTTTGGGGGTTTTAGGGGTTTCGGGGGCTTAATTCTTAGTGCAAAAATGGGCATTTTTTTCTCAAATGGTACCTTTTTTGTTCCTGATTTTTTGCACCATTTCAAAATGGTACCATTTTTGGTCGTGATTTTTGGCGATTTTTATAAATGGTACCATTTTTGTTTCCGGTTTTGGTACCATTTTGTTTATAATTTTTGGAACTTTATGTGATGGTACCATTTTGTTTCTGATTTTAGCATCTCTTTCAAATGGTACCGTTTTGTTTCTGATTTTTACATCCTTTCAAATGGTACCATTTTTGTCCTCATTTTTGCACCATTTCAAAATATTACCATTTTGTTCGTGATTTTGGCGATTTTTAGAAATGGTACCATTTTTGTTTCCGGTTTTTGGTACCATTTTTGTTTATAATTTTTGGAACTTTTATGAAATGGTACCATTTTTGTTTCTGATTTTCAGCATATTTTTCAAATGGTACCATTTTGTTTCTGATTTTTAACACCCTTTCAAAATGGTACCATTTTTGTTCCTGATTTTTTGCACCATTTCAAAATGGTACCCATTTTGGTGGTGATTTTGGCGATTTTAGAAATGGTACCATTTTTGTTTCCGGTTTGGTACCATTTCAAAATGGTACCATTTTTGTGGTGATTTTGGCGATTTTAGAAATGGTACCATTTTTGTTTCCGGTTTTTGGTACCATTTTTGTTTATAATTTTTGGAACTTTTATGAAATGGTACCATTTTTGTTTCTGATTTTCAGCATATTTTTCAAATGTAACCATTTTGTTTCTGATTTTTAACATCCTTTCAAAATGGTACCGTTTTTGTTTCAGGTATTCAGCCCCTTTTTAAATGGTACCAATTTTGTTTTTGATTTTTGGCATCATTTTCAATTGGTACCTTTTTCGTTTCTGATTTTTCAGAAGTACCCTTCTAAATTGGTACCAATTTTTGTCCGATTTTTTGCGCCTTTTCGAAATGGTACCTTTTTATTCGTGTTTTTTGGCAACTTTTTCAAATGGTACTTTTTTGTTTCTTCATTTTGGTGCTTTTTTGAATCATACTAAAATAATTTCTGCTGTCGATAGGGGGTTTAATTTTGGGGGGTTTGATTTTTGATGTCGATAGGGGGTTTGATTTTGGGGGGTTAAATTTAACCCCCTGGTAGATATAACAAATTTCCAATAGGGGGCTTAATTTTGGGGGGTTTTGGGGGGTTGGCCCCCCCCTTCATAATTTGTGAATTCATTGCTGAAGTTACCTAAAAATTAACCAATTTAAATACAATATAATGTGTTGTCATTTCTCCTGATCAAACTATAATAGCATGAAAATGATATTATGAAATAACAGGCCTGGTGGGCCTGCTCTTCACAAACAAAATATGACAAAAGGAAATATGTCACATTTAAGATATTCTGCATTATGGAATATTGGATTATCTTCTTATCTTGATTTTTCATCAAGATATATGTAGTTCAAAAGTGTTTGAGCTATCTTCTTTCGACTCAAAAATGATTTATTTTCACGAAAAAGTACGAAAATTTGACTAAATTAATTACATCATAATGAAGTCACCAGAACTTCTCATTTAGCCTATAACCTACTTCTTAGATCTTTAGATGAACAAAACATGACCACAATCATGCCTCTACTATTTGTGAATCTCGAGACCTCAGCATTTTAAATTGAGTCAAACCGACTCTTCTAAACCTAAAATTTTAAAACAAATCATTCTAGATACCTAGGTCCCGACTTTCTATTTCTTTCCCACAGGGGGTTACTGTGCTGGCCAGGGCAGGAATTCAATTTGAATTCTGTAGATGCACAACGTTGCATAATGTTACTATTTTTGTAACATTGTCATTGTTTTCTCGTCACCAGCTGTCACCCACCCGACACAGTTCATCCACCTCTTCCTTGACACCACTCACTCATAAGCAGCCTTCCATCTCTCATCCTTAGCTGAATCGACGATAATCATAATGTTCGAAAGCTCCTGATGTTAAAAGATGAAACTTTCAAAACGTTAAAACTTTTTAATGATATGCAATAATATCATTTATTGAAGGTTTAAACGTTTTTCAACTTACTCCCTAAGATCAGATGCACAGTTGAAAACAATAAATGATTTATTGCCTCAGAATTAATCAGGGTTTTTGGTTCAGGATAAAAGGATTGAATGGTGGATGAAAGTAAGGAAGATGTCATATTATCATTAGATATTGGTACTTCTAATATTAAATCAGCAGCTATCACCAAGTATGGGAAAATTGTTTCTTTCAACACCTGCCCCATTAGAACTTTGTCCCCAAAACCAGGTTATCAAGAGATAGAACCTGAAGACTTGTGGTTAGACATTCAGAAGTTATTGAAGAAAACATACAATGATGCAAATCAATACCAATTAGTAGCAATTGGTATAACCACACAACGATCAACATTTTCTTCATGGAACAGCATAACAGGCATATGTTTACACAACTTCATAACTTGGGGTGACCAGAGGGTAAAAGAGATGTGTTACAGTTGGAACAACTCTTTTTTTGTTAAATGTGCTCAGAAGATCCTCTGGTGTGGAAGTAAACTAAGCCAATCCTCTCATTTGAAATGTGCATCCCAATTTAAAGTTAGCCCCTCTAATATGCAAATGCGGCTTAAATGGGTTATGAAGAACATTCCAAATGCACTCTCATTGTATAATGATAACAACTTATGTGTTGGAACACTTGATGCATGGCTTGTTTATAAATTAACAGCTGGGCACACTTTTGCTACTGATTACACAAATGCTGCTTCCACTGGAATTTATGACATGTGGAAAAGAAAATGGTGTCCTTACATGGCCAGAATTTTTAACAATCCTATCAATGCTCTTCCTAGTGTTCGGGACTGCAATGCTCATTACGGGAAAGTTAGTCCTGCTCTTGGGCTTGGTTTCTCTGTACCAATCCTTGGCATTATCGGTGACCAGCAGGCAAGTCTTGTTGGCAATCTTCTTTTCGAGAAAGGAGACATAAAACTTACTTTGGGTACATGCCTATCTTGTGACCTTATTACAGGCCCCCACATACATCCATCAGTGAAAGCTGTGTATCCCCAAATAGCATGGAAATTAAAAGGGGAAGGAGTGTGCTACATGGCTGAAGCTGCAACCACTGAACAGAGAGGGAAGTATCTAGATTGGTTGGTTTCATTGAACTACATTGATAAGATACAAGATATTGATTCATGTGTCTTATCAGAGGAAAGTAAATTTTCAAGTGTGTATTTCATGAAAAAAGATGGCAATTTTCATGGTAACATCCTCAACAATATTATTACTGAACCATTAGAACTGAGAGATGAACTAAGTAAACGTGATGTTGTACAGTCTGTTTTAGAAGCCCATGTTTTTAGAAGTAAAGAAATTCTTAACAGTGTTTTGGCTTCGTATGGAACTACATCCAAAATTATTGCTGACGGAGGAGCAAGTGCTTCAAATTTTATCCTCAAAAATCTATCAAATCTTACTAAAATTAAATTAGAGCGACCTAAGTTTACTGAAGGGGCCTTAATGGGTGCATTTTTCGTGGCTGGAGTTGGGCTGGGTTGGTGGCAGTCTTTTGACCATATAGAGAAATCATTGGTTAAGTTTGACGAAATTGAGCATGATAAAAATAATGATATATCATGGAAATTCGAGAAGTGGATGAGTTTGAGAAGTGCAGATTGAAATAATATGTTACTGTATAGAAGCTCTGGTTTATCACCCCTGAAAAACTTATAGTTATCAATTTTAAATCTTTTAAACTTCTAATTATAATAATAGTTAATAGTTAGAGTATTACAGTTTTTAGGAATGCGGCCTATCATCCATATCTATTAAGCAATCACTGAAACAACTCTCGAACGGCATTGACAATACTTCTGTAGCCATCATAATGACGTGAATTTTAGATCCTTGAATGCTTCATATGTTTACTTTTGTGTATTTTGGAAAGTTTTAATTATTCCTGTTTTAATCATATTTACAGTTCTAAATCATATAATGGATTTTATTATATCATCATTATTAATATATATTTAAAAGCCAATTTTTTTCATAAATTTGTTTTTGACCATGGATCAAACCTATTATATTCAAAGTTGGCAATCAAATATAATACCATGTTTTATCGACTTCAGGTTCAATGGTTTTTTATGTTATTAGTTTTTTAGTTTAGATTTTTTTTGTTTTAAGAGTTGGTATTGATTTTAACCTAATTTTACTTATTCTCTAGTTATTTTTATGAGTGTAAAGAATAATTCTTAATTGTACCTAGCCATTACCAGATTTTTATTTCCTGAAACAGTGTTTGCTTCTTATTTTTATCTCCACATAGTTGCCCACAAAACATGTAAACTTCCCTCTATGCTCATGGTTAAGTTAGTATCCTGCATATATTTCCTTATTCTTTTATTCTATCATATTACAGTACCTATTTTGGACTGGATATGATATGATCATGATGATCAAATGGCTGGAAATTTACTGAATTGACCAAGAGTAGATATGAACAGCTGCTGTCCTCAATGCTTTAATAATGCTAATAGAAAATGAATGATATCTCTGTCAGGGGAGTCTACATGAATTGTTCGACTGTTCGTATATTACTTACTTTCATTGAATTATTTTATTGATTGCTCAAATTAATCTGTTGAGATGAAAAATGAGTTCACAGTTAATTATTTCAAATTTGAGAAAATGAAACGACGAGGTTTCCACAGTTCGCACCGTAATGCAGAACATAAAAAAGTGCTGTTGATGGGTAGAAGTGAAGCAGGTATCTCATTTTATATACTTGAAAAGTTGAAATACCTTGGTCCTTATAATTAGTGATTATATTGGCTTCATTTTACAAGCATGAGTGCTCCCTGTTTTATTGATTTCATGGAAGTTTTCATAATGAATGATTGTGAGATGGTATAATTCAAGTGCCCAATTAATCAAGTTATCGCACTCCAGGTAAGACGAGTATGCGGAGTATAATATTTGCTAACTACATAGCACGTGACACGAGACGACTTGGTGCTACTATGGACGTAGAACAGTCGAATGTTAGGTTAGCACTCAGGAGTAGAAGGAAAAAAGTGTTAAAGTGTAAATATCAAACTGATACGGAAACTTTTGATTTTTTGATCAGAAGTATTCAAAAAATCATGTGATTGTTATCACCGTTCGAGAAGTAAGTATAAAGTATTGACGGTCCAATTTAGCCACTAGACCAATGCATTGTGTTGTCTAAAGAGCATCTCAAAGAGTCAAGGTCGATGTAAAAACTTTTTAAAACTTTTCGTTAAATAATTAATTTGAAATGCCTATAAAAAGGTTAGAATATTAGATTCATGTTAATTCTTCAGATTCCTGAATAACCTTGTCCTGAATCTGTGGGATTGCGGTGGGCAGGACGCTTTCATGGAGCAATACTTCACACTCCAGAAGGACCAGATGTTCTCCAACGTAGAGGTGCATTATAAGTTAATTTAAGCGGTTACATGTCGAAGTCGTGACCGTATACAAAGCGGTTACATGTCGAAGTGGTGACCGTATTCCCCAACTTACACGGTTGAGGCGACAGCCGAGACTGTGCAAGTATAACCAAAACTTATAACCAAACTTACATGGTCGCTAAACAAGCTTAGGAAGTAAGGAGGAGTATAATGGAATGTACCAGTTCCTGCGGTATTGGACTTAAGGCTAATGTGGGCCAAATATTTCAAAGGTCTCATCCAATTAATTATAATGTTCAATGTTCATCCAATCGACTGACTATCCCATTAATGAAATGTAGTTCATTCTATAATTGATGATTTTCAATTCCAGGTCCTGATATTTGTTTTTGATGTCCAGAGCAGCGATGTACAGAAGGACATTGAAAAGTACCAGTCTTGCATAGAAACGG
This sequence comes from Beroe forskalii, assembly GCA_011033025.1. Taxonomy (NCBI): domain Eukaryota; kingdom Metazoa; phylum Ctenophora; class Nuda; order Beroida; family Beroidae; genus Beroe; species Beroe forskalii. The sequence goes on from WFMF01000013.1 coordinate 591,331, forward strand.
GAATCATGAAATTCAGTCCTGAGGCAATGATATTTTATAACTTTACTCGTTAAATAATCTTATGAGCAATTTTTCATCGAAAGATCATCTTCTATCTATTTATAAATCGTACACACTACACACGATGAGTCAAAATGAAAAAGTATATACACGCCCAGTAATTGACTGGCATTAGACCTGTTTATAATTTGAAATATATCAAACCACTCCGTTGTTTTCAGATATTCTGCCTGGTCCACAAGATGGATCTCATTCCCAAAACTCAGCGGGAAATGCTGTTCCAGAAGAGAAAAGAGGAGTTGGAACATCTTTCTAAACCACTTAAGGTACCTTTTCAGCAACATTTCCTTGTGGGATGTTTTCTACCAAAGGAGTTCTAAGTGTTAAGTTGGAACCAACAAATTAAACAATGCCAAACTAGAAACCCATTAAAATCATCCCAAAGTTTTCGTGTTCGTGAACTCCTCACACCGTCCCCAGATCTCGTGTTACGCCACCTCAATATGGGACGAGACCCTATACAACGCCTGGAGTAAGATCATGTCCCTCCTCATCCCTAATGTCAATGATCTCAACCTCAAACTCAAGAAGTTTGCTGACCACATCAACGCAGACGAGGTGCTTTCAGATAAGATTTTGTTTCCTGGATGCGCTGATGGCTGGCATCCTAGAACGAATTTTTTCTGGACTTTGAAATTTAATCTTTTATTTCGAAATCCGAGGAGTCTTGACGAAAAAGGAGGGTAATGGGTGGTGAAAGTTTGGGCCTGCGATGTCTAAGATCGGCCTGTGATGTCTCAAATGGTCCTGTTTTGTCTCAAATGGGTCAGTAAGGTGTTACACAGTAACGTGTGACACAGTAACGTGTTACACAGTAACGTGACGTGTGACACAGTAACGTGTTACACAGTAACGTGTTACACAGTAACGTGTTACACAGTTACGTGTAACGCCTATTGTGACGTTTTACAGGTGCTGTTGTTCGAGAAAGCGACGTTTCTGGTAGTTGCCCATCACATGAGGAAGCAGCACAGAGACGGACAGCGGTTTCGAAGAGAGCAACAGCAGTTCAATCATCAACAAAGCAGTTCTTCCAACTGAAACAAGTGCTTCTTCCGATCCATCGAGGTGTGACAATTAAAATTTTGCAAATTTTGGCTTTCTAAACTTCTTGCTTTCTTGATCCCAAATATCTGTTACTTTTTGGGATACTCTCATTTAGAATTAAACACTAAACCATATTGAAATCAATCCCATGCATACGAGTTTTGCATCATTGAGCTTTTGACAACCAAAATTACATCATGGTCGTTGAAATATATCTAGATTTCAACACTTTTTTCTTGATTCCGAATCTTTTTTGGGAAAACTTCCTTTTTAGAATTCACTTAAAACCAAATATTTATCTTAATAGAGCTTTCTACATTTCTATGTTTCCATTGTTCCGTAATCAGGGTTATTTAAACCTGTTCAGGTCTGTGGGGCTGCAGTGCAACTCAATATCAACAACGCTAAGAGATATTTCAAAGACGCGGACCAGTCGGGAAACATGTGAAGCAGCCAATCAGAGTCAATTACGTGAGAAAACAACCAATCAGCGCCGAGATTGGGTTGGAAATCAACCATTCAAACGGAAATCATGGGAAAATCAATTTTATCACCGGCTACCGACAATTCTAATTTTCCATTGTTGCGTAAACTGTTTTATTTATGGTTCTATCTCTGTTCAGCTCTAACATGACGTGTGTATTAATTGCATCAGGACATACCTTATTGTAGGAAATTAAGCACTCAGAAAATTAAGCACCAATGCCTCGAAAGGGCTTAATTTCATGGTGCTTAATGACAAAACAACCAATTTTGTCGAGGATTAATTTTGAATAATTTTGGGATTTCAAATGTCAAAAAAATGGGAAAATCAACTATATCACAGTGGTAATGTAGATCCGTCAGATCATCCTTGTCAGATCTTTCAAAACTGTAGCTTTCCTTGATAGCACAGAACACCAAAACTTGTTTCAAATTTAACTGACCATTTCAAGTCTGACCTGGCTCTTGATGTACTGGCTTTTGATTGGTGACTGAGGTTTGTTCTTCAGTCAGAACTTAAATCTGTTTAGATAACAGACGCACATTAAAATTTGCATGTCATTTGAGTAAATTGTGAAGAATTGAATTTTAAACCTACAAGTAATTAGGCGTTTGAAATCAAGCCTACATGTAATTACAATTTAAAGCACCAGATGTGTTAAAGAATATAATTTCATGTTTTGCTTTTTTAATGCAGTAGTGTATTTAATTTTTGAGTGCCTTGAACTGCAATAAACTGGCAGCTTAGGTTTAATTAATTGTACAAACCAAAATTTTACACCCGGTTTTTGTATGACTGTTGATGTATTTAATTTCCTGTATTTGAGACTAAAGAGTCGTGAGAATTTGAAAGCAGAAATGACCAGCTAGACGTTATATTTCCGAATTTTGACGTTTTTTCAGTGTTTAAATTTGGCTGATTTGAATGTAAAAAACCTAGTAATCAAATAAGTTTGGCAGTACCATTCTTGTTATACCTTCACTAATTAGGAAGTGCATTAAACCGCCTTAAGAATTCCATTTAACTGACTTAGTTGAAATCATAGGTAGCTGTATATATAATACTATATTGTACAATGTACCACTCCCGGTCAAATTACTCCCATGCAGATAAAAGGAGAATGTAATCAGTAATTAATAATTATACGCCCATGCATATAGTGTAATCAGTAATTTGTAATTTCACGGGCGTGAAGCCAAATCAGTGGCGTCAATTTTCATCGCATCATGTTTCATGATGATTATTTGGATATCTTTCCTTGCAGTTAGAAGGTCTGTTTAATCAGAACTTCTACTGGGTCATCACATGGCGTGGACTGCCAAAGCAGATTGGCGTCTGCTTTGTTCATCACCAATCTAAAGCGAATTATTCTTCATGATGATTATTTGGCTACTTGAGCAAATTTAAAGCTTTTTAAATATATAATGATTTCAAATTTTCTTGGGACTTCTTCAATGATAATTATGATTCAAATACTTGGGAGTTTGGAAAGTGAATTAAACCATTGATAACAGAATGTTGTCCAATTATTTTGTAATCTGTGCTTATTATTTTTTATGGAATTTTTATTTTTATTGTTTTATGATTTATTGATAATTGATCTTGTCACTTTATTGAAAGTTATTTTATTGCATCTCTCATAAATTCTCAGGTAAACGAAGTTATCATGTTGAAGGCTATTAGTTTCCCCATTTATTTCTATCTAAGTATCTAACATGTTCACATGTTCTGTGATTCTGTTGCTAAAATCATCTTTCTTGTGCAATATACAGGTATACTTCTATGGTTTTGGCTGCAGAGGGGGGGGGGGTGCCGACTTATTACCAACCCTGTATAGTTATTACAATATATAATATGAACTTTTGAAAAAAATAGAGGATCTGGGATACGGAGAAAATATAGGATGATAATAATGTTTAGTATTTTTTCCCTCTCCAATTGCGTTTTTGTTTTACAAAAAGGCAAATGAGAGGGTTAGCAGAGATCGTGGTTTGGAGGATTTTGGGAGAATTTGTGTATACTACCTTTATCCGTACTGTTAATTCTGAAAAAGTGCCCAGGTGGGGAGAAATCTCTAAATATGGGGAGAAATCTCTAAAAATGGGGGAGAAATCTCTAAATATGGGGGAGAAATTTCACAAATGGCGTAAGAAATCAAGCAACTGCTCCTTTATAATATCAGTCAAGTCGGGTATTTTGGAGTTTTGGTGTAGTGGCATCGAGGCTATGAAACTTCTGTTAGCTGACAGGAATTTGGGTTCGATGCTCAGGTCATTCTATCCTTGAAATTGATTGTTTTTCAAAATCTCGTCAGATCGATTTCATCAAATCTTTTCACGCTAAAATAATGAATTCAAAATATTTACAGTATCAATTTTCACGGTTTTATTGGGTTTGAAACATTTGGTCTTTTATCGGCTTGAGCGTCGCTAACTGAAAATGAATTCATGATTTAAGTGCGATGATGGATCATGATGATTGGTCCAAGGAATTGAGTAGAAGTTATCCCCGTAATTATATACAAATCTGCAATCCTTTCCATTCTGGTACCTCCCATCATTTCTATCTTCATGTTTATTAAACTCTTGATTTCATGCAAAAGGAGTCGGGGTGCAACAATAAGGTGTCACGGCTTGATATCAACAACAAAGAAAATGTAACGCGTAACAAAATGAACCTCTTGTTTATGAAACTGGGAACGACGCGCAACAAACGAATCTTCACAGTTGTACGAATTGTGGTGATTGCGCGCGCGTAGATTTTGCCACGTGCATCCGGACTGATCATTCGCCCACGTGCATGCGCGCGTTAAATCAAGCACATAGGAGAGGGAAATTAAGCGCCTGCATACGGGAACAACGGAAAACAAGAAAAGCACCGGCAGGAGCAATTCTTGTTTACGTATCTCACGTCCTCTAAAAACGTGTTTTGTGTCAAGATACAGTCCATAGCTCCATTTCAGGAGTTAACCATTATCCATTTCAAAATTTTCATTTTAACATTCATCCCTACTAGTTACATATCTTACTTCTAATCTCTTATATCTTATCTCTTATCTCTTATCTCTTATCTCTTAATTCTTATCTCTTATCTTTTATCTCTTATCTAGGAGTAGCGATGCCTCTCCGTTTTGATATCAAGAGGAAGCTCTCAGCCCGCTCCGACAGGGTGAAGGCACTAGATGTACATGGCACAGAGACATGGGTTCTCGTAGCTCTCTACAGGTCAGTGTGTTTGTCAGTGTGTTTGTGTGGTGACCACTGAACGTATACCCTGCGCACGAAGAATAGGCAACAACTTGAGTTGCACTATGCTATCATAATGAAGATATTTCAAGATTTAACTATCCTGATAAACCGGCTGTCCAATCAGAGCGCAAAAAGTAGGCGATTGAGTCTGTAGTCTGCATATTATGTTCTGTAGCTGACAGTTCCTATGATTATTGAAATATCTATATATAAATAGACTGAAAATAAGTAGTCGCTTAATAATACTTGAATTACAGCGGTCACCTAAACATCTGGAACTACGAAACACAGTCACTGGTAAAGACGATAGAGGCTACTTCCAACGATTTACCCATCAGAACTGCCAAGTTTATCGAGAGGAAGAGCTGGGTTGTCTGTGGTGAGTGTTGTTGTGAGTTTCTCTTTTAGTTTGAGTTGTGTCGTCTGTGGTGAGTGTTGTCAGTGTCAGAGGAAGAGTTGGGTCGTCTGTGGTGAGTGTTGTCAGTTTCTCTGAGAGGAAGAGCTGGGTTGTCTGTGGTGAGTGTTGTCAGTTTCTCTGAGAGGAAGAGCTGGGTTGTCTGTGGTGAGTGTTGTCAGTTTCTCTGAGAGGAAGAGCTGGGTTCTCTGTGGTGAGTGCTGTCAGTGTCAGAGGAAGAGCTGGGTTGTCTGTGGTGAGTGTTGTCAGTTTCTCTGAGAGGAAGAGTTGGGTTGTCTGGGGTGAGTGTTGTCAGTTTCTCTGAGAGAAAGAGCTGGGTTGTCTGTGGTGAGTGTTGTCAGTTTCTCTGAGAGGAAGAGTTGGGTGTCTGTGGTGAGTGTTGTCAGTTTCTCTGAGAGAAAGAGCTGGGTTGTCTGTGGTGAGTGTTGTCAGTTTCTGTCTGGAGGGCCCCCTTCTCCGGGTCCGGGGGTCCCTTCCCTTTGTAGGGGCCCCTTCTCCAAAGGGTCCATTCTCCGGAGGGGCCATTCTCCGGAGGGGCCCCCCATTTCCCGGGGGCCCCCTCCCGGGGGGTCCATTCTCCGGGGGACCCATTTTGGGCCCCCAGGGCCCCCCAGGGGGGGGGGGGGGGGGGGGGGGGGGGGGGGGGGGGGGGGGGGGGGGGGGGGGGGGGGGGGGGGGGGGGGGGGGGGGGGGGGGGGGGGGGGGGGGGGGGGGGGGGGGGGGGGGGGGGGGGGGGGGGGGGGGGGGGGGGGGGGGGGGGGGGGGGGGGGGGGGGGGGGGGGGGGGGGGGGGGGGGGGGGGGGGGGGGGGGGGGGGGGGGGGGGGGGGGGGGGGGGGGGGGGGGGGGGGGGGGGGGGGGGGGGGGGGGGGGGGGGGGGGGGGGGGGGGGGCCCTCCTGGGGAGTGTTCCAAAGTTTCTTTTTAGGAGTTGTTTTTCGGGGGTGGTGATTGTTGTCTTTTCCAGAGGAAAAAAGGGTTTCCCGGGGGGGAAAAGGTCTTTTCCCAGGGGAAGAGCGGGGTTGTTTGGGGTGAGTGTTGTCAGTTTCTCTGAGAAAAATTTGGGTTGTCTGGGGTGATTTTGTCAGTTTTTTTGAGAAAAAGAGTTTGTTCGAGAGGTTGTCAGTTTCAGAGGAAGAGAAATGTCGGGGGGGAAAGGTTTTGTAAGTTTCTCTGAGGGGAAAGAGTTGCTGTCTGGGGGTGTGTTTTGAAAAGGCTGGGGGATTTAGCCTTGGCTTTCGTGGGGGTTTTTAAGTGCCCATTTCCCCGGAGGGATTTGGGGGGTTCCCCAGGAGGGGCCCCCCCGGGGGGTCCTTTCTTATGCCCCTTTTTGGGGGCCCACCCCAAAATTTTCCCGGAGACCCCCTTCTCAAAAGGGCCCCCAATTCCCCCGGGGGCCCTTTTCCCCGGGAGGCCCGGGGAGGCCCATTCTGGGGGGGCCCCATTCTCCGGGGGGGCCCCCTTTTCCTCCGGGGGGCCCACCTCCAGGGCCCCACTGGAGGGCCCACCCCCGGGAGGCCCCATTCCCCCCGGAAGGGCCCATTCTAGGGGCCTCCGGAGCCCCCTTTTCCCCGGGGGGTCCTTTTTTAGGGCCCTTTTTACTTTAAATTTTTTTTTTTTTATTTATTTTATTTTATTTTCCCAGACACCAAAGGGGTGGGGCCCCAGAATTAAAAAGGGTTTCGTTGACACCATTTTTACGTCAGCCTGCATTCTTTTCCCTTTGTCAGCGGGTCCTACGTATCGTTGAAACCCCTTTTTAGAATTAATGTCTCACATACCGAGTGTGCCCCCTGGGGGGGCCCCCCCTGGGGAAAAAATCCATACCGGGGGGAAAACCCTTCTCCGGGGGGGGCCTCCGGGGGGGGCCCCACTGGGGGGGCCATTCCCCCCGGGGGGGTCCATTTCCGAGGGCCCCTTTTGGGGAGCCCACCTCCAGAGGACCAAGGGGCCCCTTCTCCCGGGGCCCATTCCCGGGGGGCCCACCCCGAGGCCCGGCCCCCGGGAAAAGGCCCCCCCTTTCCGGGGGCCCTTCCCCCGGAGGGGACATTCTCCCCGGGGAGCCCTTTTTTCCGGGGGGCCCAATGGCCCTTTTCCCGGGGTCCTTATTTAGGGCCATTTAATTTACCAATTTTTTTTTTTACTATTTTTTCTTTTTCTTCCCCCGACACCCAAAAGGAAGTGAGACTATTGCACTGTGCAGCCACTTATAAAGGTTATCCCTCGTGTCCTGCACTTAAACCATGACCCTCCCCGCAAAACGCATTAAAAATTTTAAGATTAAAACTACAGAGGTGTCGCCAGCTCAAGAAAAGAGAATCATTCCGAAATTTCCGATCGCGCGGCGCCATATACGTACGTAAAATGTAAATATACTGTTAAATCACTTAATCAGTATCACGCACGTACGAATGGCAGTTTTGTGGAAATTTCAGACAATCAGACACCGATCTTAGATGTGGCGACACCTCTGTTACGGTCATCTAATTCCAAACCATCAACCATTTAAATATAAATTACAAATTCAAATAATTCAACCCTAAATTTCATATCTACCCTTCAACTTTAACCTAGGAACAATGTTCATGCTCTGCAGCTCCTGAATGAGTAGCTTACACCCGTATGGCATCTGTACGTTGCTCATGTTGCAGGAAGAAGCACAGTACTGACAATAGCCTGCGTACCCCAGCAAGCCACACCTCGTGCACACTTCCACCTCGAACTGATCCGAGCTGATCATGAGGCGTTCCAGTAGGAGCAGTGAGCTCCCGTACGAGATGAGACAGTCCCGCTCCATCTCCCCCAGCCGCAACCCCCCGTCCTTAGAGCGGCCCTCTGTGGGCTGGTGCGTGAGCGTGGTCATGGGCCCCATGGCGCGCGCATGCATCTTGTCCTTCACCATGTGCTTTAACTTCTGGTAGTAGGTGGGTCCGAAGAAGATGTAGGCCTGGAGAGGCTCCCCGGTGATGCCCGAAGTCACGTACTCCTTGCCCCCGTAGTTGTACCCGCACTTCACCAGATCCTCGCAGATGTCCTGCACCTTGTCTCCCCCGAACGCTGTCCATAACCGAAGTGCCCTTTCAGCACGCCCCGCTTGCCCGCAACGAGCTCTATCAGTTTGCCGACCGTCATCCGCGACGGGAAGCCGTGAGGGTTCATGATCATGTCAGGACAAATACCACTGTCGCAAAAGGGCATGTCCTCCTGATTTACGATGAGCCCCGTCACACCTTTCTGTCCGTGACGACTGCTGAACTTGTCTCCGATCTCAGGACGTCTCGTTTGACGCAGCAAAACCTGAGGATTGACGGAATAATGTGCTAAGTTCATTGCGGGGATGTGGGCAAATCCACATAAATAGGAAAAATGAAATTTCAATATCAAATGTCAATAGTTTCCTACCTTGATGAGGTATGCCTCAGAGAGAGTTGAAGTTTCCTACCTTGATAAGGTATGCCTCAGAGAGAGTTGAAGTTTCCTACCTTGATAAGGTATGCCTCAGAGAGAGTTGAAGTTTCCTACCTTGATAAGGTATGCCTCAGAGAGAGTTGAAGTTGCCTACCTTGATAAGGTATGCCTCAGAGAGAGTTGAAGTTTCCTACCTTGATAAGGTATGCCTCAGAGAGAGTTGAAGTTTACTACCTTGATAAGGTATGTCTCAGAGAGAGAGTTGAAGTTGCCTACCTTGATAAGGTATGCCTAAGAGAGAGTTGAAGTTTCCTACCTTGATAAGGTATGCCTCAGAGAGAGTTGAAGTTTACTACCTTGATAAGGTATGTCTCAGAGAGAGAGTTGAAGTTGCCTACCTTGATAAGGTATGCCTCAGAGAGAGAGTTGAAGTTTCCTACCTTGATAAGGTATGCCTAAGAGAGAGTTGAAGTTTCCTACCTTGATAAGGTATGCCTCAGAGAGAGTTGAAGTTTCCTACCTTGATAAGGTATGCCTCAGAGAGAGTTGAAGTTTTCTACCTTGATAAGGTATGCCTAAGAGAGAGTTGAAGTTTCCTACCTTGATAAGGTATGCCTCAGAGAGAGTTGAAGTTTCCTACCTTGATAAGGTATGCCCCAGAGAGAGTTGAAGTTTCCTACCTTGATTAGGTATGCCTCAGAGAGAGAGAGTTGAAGTTTCCTACCTTGATGAGGTATGTCTCAGAGAGAGTTGAAGTTTCCTACCTTGATAATCCAATGTCTTATCTATAGAGGTGTATGGGTATACTACAAACATAACAAAATACTGTACATCGATTTTCTAATTCAAGGATTGACATAAGAGGCGGAAGAGACTAAACTGTGAATCATCAGCGGTTACCCTACAGTTGTAAGGTCTCCCTGCCATCTGCGATGTAGGTGTCCCATCAGCTTGAGTAAGTATGTCGGAGGGGTTTCTGGCCATTGCCCTCACAGCTTAAGGTATGCAAGGCGCGGGCCACCCAGGACTCCAGTTCCTGAGCAACACACAGTTTAGAGGGAAGGGGGAGGAAAAGGAAAGAGTTCAGTAGAGGCAAAAGATCAATGAGTGTATGCCTCAGAGAGAGTTGAAGTTTCCTACCTTGATAAGGTATGCCTCAGAGAGAGTTGAAGTTTCCTACCTTGATAACGTATGCCTCAGAGAGAGTTGAAGTTTACTACCTTGATAAGGTATGCCTCAGAGAGAGTTGAAGTTTCCTACCTTGATAAGGTATGCCTAAGAGAGAGTTGAAGTTTCCTACCTTGATAAGGTATGCCTCAGAGAGAGTTGAAGTTTCCTACCTTGATAATGTATGCCTAAGAGAGAGTTGAAGTTTCCAACCTTGATGAGGTAGGCCTCAGAGAGAGTTGAAGTTTACTACCTTGATAAGGTATGCCTCAGAGAGAGTTGAAGTTTCCTACCTTGATAAGGTATGCCTCAGAGAGAGTTGAAGTTTCCTACCTTCATAAGGTATGTCTCAGAGAGAGTTGAAGTTTCCTACCTTGATAAGGTATGCCTCAGAGAGAGTTGAAGTTGCCTACCTTGATAAGGTATGCCTAAGAGAGAGTTGAAGTTTCCTACCTTGATAAGGTATGCCTCAGAGAGTTGAAGTTTTGCCTACCTTGATAAGGTATGCCTCAGAGAGAGTTGAAGTTTCCTACCTTGATAAGGTATGCCTCAGAGAGAGTTGAAGTTTCCTACCTTGATAAGAGGTATGCCTCAGAGAGAGTTGAAGTTTCCTACCTTGATAAGGTATGCCTCAGAGAGAGTTGAAGTTTCCTACCTTGATAAGGTATGCCTCAGAGAGAGTTGAAGTTTCCTACCTTGATAAGGTATGCCTCAGAGAGAGTTGAAGTTTCCTACCTTGATAAGGTATGCCTCAGAGAGAGTTGAAGTTTCCTACCTTGATAAGGTATGCCTCAGAGAGAGAGTTGAAGTTGCCTACCTTGATAAGGTATGCCTCAGAGAGAGTTGAAGTTTCCTACCTTGATAAGGTATGCCTCAGAGAGAGTTGAAGTTGCCTACCTTGATAAGGTATGCCCTCAGAGAGAGTTGAAGTTTCCTACCTTGATAAGGTATGCCTCAGAGAGAGTTGAAGTTTCCTACAATTCTACCTTGATAAGGTATGCCTCAGAGAGAGTTGAAGTTTCCTACCTTGATAAGGTATGCCTCAGAGAGAGTTGAAGTTTCCTACCTTGATAAGGTATGCCTCAGAGAGAGTTGAAGTTTCCTACCTTGATAAGGTATGCCTCAGAGAGAGTTGAAGTTTCCTACCTTGATAAGGTATGCCTCAGAGAGAGTTGAAGTTTCCTACCTTGATAAGGTATGCCTCAGAGAGAGTTGAAGTTCCCTACCTTGATAAGGTATGCCTCAGAGAGTTGAAGTTTCCTACCTTGATAAGGTATGCCTCAGAGAGAGTTGAAGTTTCCTCAGAGAGAGTTGAAGTTTCCTTGATAAGGTATGCCTCAGAGAGAGTTGAAGTTTCCTACCTTGATAAGGTATGCCTCAGAGAGAGTTGAAGTTTCCTACCTTAGGAAGTTTCCTACCTTGATAAGGTATGCCTCAGAGAGAGTTGAAGTTCCCTACCTTGATAAGGTATGCCTCAGAGAGAGTTGAAGTTTCCTACCTTGATAAGGTAGGCCTCAGAGAGAGTTGAAGTTTCCAACCTTGATAAGGTATGCCTCAGAGAGAGAGAGTTGAAGTTTCCAACCTTGATAAGGTATGCCTCAGAGAGAGTTGAAGTTTCCAACCTTGATAAGGTATGCCTCAGAGAGAGTTGAAGTTTCCTACCTTGATAAGGTATGCCACAGAGAGAGTTGAAGTTTCCTTCCTTGATAAGGCATGCCTCAGAGAGAGTTGAAGTTTCCAACCTTGATAAGGTATGCCTCAGAGAGAGTTGAAGTTTCCTACCTTGATAAGGTATGCCTCAGAGAGTTGAAGTTTCCTACCTTGATAAGGTATGCCTCAGAGAGAGTTGAAGTTTCCTACCTTGATAAGGTATGCCTCAGAGAGAGTTGAAGTTTCCTACCTTGATAAGGTATGCCTCAGAGAGAGTTGAAGTTTCCTACCTTGATAAGGTATGCCTCAGAGAGTTGAAGTTTCCTGATAAGGTATGCCTCAGAGAGAGTTGAAGTTTCCTACCTTGATAAGGTATGCCTCAGAGAGAGTTGAAGTTTCCTACCTTGATAAGGTATGCCTCAGAGAGAGTTGAAGTTTCCTACCTTGATAAGGTATGCCTCAGAGAGAGTTGAAGTTTCCTACCTTGATAAGGTATGCCTCAGAGAGAGTTGAAGTTTCCTACCTTGATAAGGTATGCCTCAGAGAGAGTTGAAGTTTCCTACCTTGATAAGGTATGCCTCAGAGAGAGTTGAAGTTTCCCTCAGAGACCTTGATAAGGTATGCTTCAGAGAGAGTTGAAGTTTCCTACCTTGATAAGGTATGCCTCAGAGAGAGTTGAAGTTTCCTACCTTGATAAGGTATGCCTCAGAGAGAGTTGAAGTTTCCTACCTTGATAAGGTATGCCTCAGAGAGAGTTGAAGTTCCCTACCTTGATAAGGTATGCCTCAGAGAGAGTTGAAGTTTCTACCTTGATAAGGTGTGCCTAAGAGAGAGTTGAAGTTTCTACCTTGATAAGGTATGATTCAGAGAGAGTTGAAGTTTCCTACCTTGATGAGGTATGCCTCAGAGAGAGTTGAGGTGATCATGACACGTTCTGCGTAACACTCGACGTTCTGTCGGTGGGTGAGGGGCTGGTCCGTATACTGAACGTCTTCGTAAGCCGTCGTGTCCATCGTTGCTACTGGAACCCGCTTGTTCACCAGAACTGTTCGGTTTTTGACGAGCAGACCCGGCTCAATGATTCCGTCCTCACTTAGACACTGAGATCGGAAATGGAGTTATTTATTAACATACTAAATAATGAACTAATGTGGGCAATATGGGGTAACGAAATTTTGTCCAATTTTCAAAAAACAGGGTCACCTGTTGGTCAAAATTTGGCAATTTTCTTGCCCAATTAAATGATCGAACATCTATGCTTAAATCTCATAAATTCTCCATCACAAAATTTCAATTTATTGATTATTTCTGAGCTAACTGATAAGATACCTAAGTACCTAGATGATAATGTGATAATGAGTGATTTGAAGTTTGAATGAAGCTGTTACCACAGCTGCCAATGAAAATTCTTTGGGAGGGCACTTTTTGACCCAAATTGGGAGGGAAAATACTGTTGAGATGATGGCATTGATCCGAGATACTGGCTCATATGCAAACTTTCAATTTTGGGCCCTTGACTAGAACTAGACCGGCGCAAGACCTATTTCAGCCCAGCAGGCAGCACCAGGTCAAATTGGCACGGGGATCTATGCCTCATATCATTCATGGCCATGCTATTATATGTCACTGAAAGCGAGCTTACTTTGTGTTTCTCTATGACCTCGTTAGTTTGAGGATCACGTGAGGGACCGTCCACGCGATCGAAAGTCTGGTTGGGGTACTTCTTTAGGTTTATCTGCGCCTTCGTGTAGACCAGACATCTGCCGTATCCCCGGTCTACTGACGCCTTGTTTATCACTATCGCATCCTCAATATCGTAGCCGCTGTAAGACATCACTGCTATCACGGCGTTCTGTCCGGCAGGAAGCTTGTCGAAGTTTATCAGATCGATCGTCTTAGTCCGTACCATGGGGATCTGGAATTCAGGGGGTTACGAGAAACGAAGCATTGGAATGCCATGATAAACTATCATCTCGAATAAATCCAGCCAATGATCGCTAATATAATTTCAGCAATATTCATTAAGTTTCAAACACAAGCCCAAGGCCCAAGTTATGGATCTCTACCTTTGTAAACTTTCCTAGGACACCTGGTAGAATACCTGTGGTAGAATACCTGTGGGTAGAATACCTGTGGGTAGACGATGTTGTACATGAGGGTATCGATGCGGTTCTGCTGGTTGTAACCAATCACCCCCATTGCCTGCTTTCCCATGGCGCATTGGTACGTGTTCCTCGGTGATTGGTTGTGGTGGGGATATGGGATCAGTCCGGCACATGCACCTGCAATCAAACACACAAATAGACACTTGAATCGCGTGTCTAAGTTATTTACATGAAACGTACTTCACGGCTGGCGCGAACGCCGAATATTGCTAACGTTTTTTTACCACACGCGATAATACAAGCTTTGTGCCTATAATCTCAATTCATGAGTGGGAAAAGTTTACTTTTTAGTTCCCAAGATTTTTTTCTTCGGTTTGGTCGGCGGAGCAATTGAGCCTGGTTTTATAAACTATAAATTTATAAAGATGGTGAAATACCACGCCACAAGAAGCCTGATCACGTCGCGAATTATAAAATACTGACAGTTCACGGAATCGTAGCACTCAATACATTCCAACTTTTGCAGAAAATTCGACACTCCCCCTCAGGGGCAGTCCTATTCCAGGTTCCACTAATATCAAATGCGAAAACTGGATGAAATCATAGAATAGAATAAAATAATAATTACAGTCTTAGGTAGGTAATTACCTACCTAATTACAGTCTTAGTACATAAAAATACTGTCATGTCAGACCTTTAGGTCATCAAAATGATGATCTAAACAATAAATAAATCAAAATTAGAAAGCAGGCCCTGGAAAATGAACACAAGGCGACATAGCCAAAAAATCCCCTGAAAAACAAATAAAAACGTCCATTCTCGAAAAAGCCCATGTCAAGTCCAAAATGCCAATTATCAGAGATGCTGGTGAACGAGTCTATCTTGTGGGTGGAGGTGAATTTCCTTCGACTGTAGCCTGATGTTGATATTGGGGACTGTCCTTCATTTTCGGGAAGCTGATGATCCGATCTTTTCTGCCCAATGTAACCTTAGGCTTAAGAGGTTTAGGTGCTGAATTCGGTTCAGTTGGCCCAATCCGTTCACAGTTCTCGATACGTTGCTGTTCCCCTAGCTGCCTCAATAGTCCAGTAACACAAGTCTTGAGGTTACCCTTCTCTTCAAGTCCGAAGATCAGGATGTTCCTGCTCCTGTCACGATTTTCACTGCTTCCTTTACATCTTGCACTGTGATTTGATTCATATCAACCTTAGTACTCTCCTTCTTCGAACAGACAGCATCTCTATAACTCTGTATCTTCGTATGCAGCGATGACTGAACCTGCTTGATCAGCTCGACTCCTTGCTTCCTTCCATCACCTCCTTGCCTTCTATCACTTCCTGCTGCAGCTCTTTTTCTGCAACTTGTCAATATCCACTTTAAGTTCGTCAATCTCTACTGTCGCATCTCGTATCAAGTTCCTACCTATTCGCAGATTATCCAATGCTTCAACCAGTCATGATGCGATGGTACCTTTGTCAAGTCCGGAGAACATTCTTGGCTCCAGCTACAATATTTGTTAGCATTGTACTTGTATATGTATAGTGCTGTAAAACTGAAAGGTGCACGCAGTTATCAAAGAGAGCAGATAAAATCGTTACACCCCAAGCATATTGTGATAACCATTTTTTTCAAGGGACCATTTCTGTTCATTAGTAGCGATATTGAAAACCCCTTGTCCCCTGCTAGTGTCCTGACGACTTAATCTGACAAAAAAGCCGTCAAGGGTAATTGAATCGAAACTAAGCTTACCCACTTTGGTTCGTTACTGGGTTATTGATGACGAGGTCTTGTAAGTTTTGTAGCTCTATTGTTTCTTTGGTTGTCTTACGGTCTTCATGTTTTCTTCGAAGTGCATTTCGAGGATTACTACTCCGCGTGCATTTCCTTACCACGGCCAAGAGCCACTTTCTCAGGATTCTGTCAGAACCACTATAGAATAGAGGGTTGAGCAAACTATTGATTGGCACTACAATCAGAGCAAATATTTCAAACGTTATGCTCGGAAGGGAATCATTGCCAAAGTAAACAAAAGTTGTGGTGACCAGTGATACCCAGGATGCCAACTGTGATCCAATTATCAGGCACACTTTGATTATCAGACCCTTGGCTTCAGCCTGTGGAGACTTGACCTGCTGAACTATGATGGTGATGTAAGATGCGATGACTAAACTCAGTATCATGCTTACTGAAATACAATAGATGTACTTGTATACTTGGTAAGATTCTTGATTCTTGAAAATATTCTGAATGCAGAGTGGGGTTGTACCGTAGTACCCTATCTTTGTATAGTCGAAAATGCTTGGATTGGATGTTATTGATCGAAGCTGATCAAGCATATCCAAAACACTATCTGTGCTTTCTCCAGGTTTGTACGCATCATAGATCAAACGCACGTGTTCTTTGTCAAAGCTTTTGATGAACGGGTTTTCAAATGTGTTATCCAGGCGAATCTCAGAGACAAACACGTCCTCCAGAAATCTGATTCTGATCGCTGGAATGACCGAGTGAATAAGATTAACGACGGCAATGCAGAGAGATGTGACTATTACAGCTCGATGAGATATGTCGACAAAGACATAAGTGCACTTGATTCCTCGGATGACACTCATCAGAGAGACCATGAGGAGGGAGCCATGGGAGGAGAAGGAGAAGAGAATACCCAGCAAGTCACACTGAATGCTGCTCCTCCATCGGTAAACCATTTGGCAGTAGTTTCCATTGAAACGCAAGATGAAGTTGCTAGCGGCTATGAAGCAAAGGTAGAGACCCATCAAGAGATCATAGAATGCAATTGTTATGCACAGGAAAGTGTCTATCATCACACTTTTAGAAATATTTTCATTTCTAGAAGTAGTGAGCTTCTTCACTGCTTTGTATCCAGAGACCACGTTCAGTATGACTACTGCTATACCAGCCAATAGGGATGCCAAGGCCATTGAAAATGCTTTCATCTTTGACTGAGAAGATGTAAGTATCCCAAAGTTACAGTCCTCACATTCGTCACGACCATTTGGGCAGTGCTTGATGTGGTCGCACCTCAATCTCTCCTCGATCCAAACGGAAGCAGGATTATCAGGAGAACAATAAAACCTTCCCGGGCAACCTAACTCATCAACATTGTTCTCACAATCAATATTCCCATCGCATATATGCCTCGAATCGAGCTTCTTGTTATTCAGCTTTTCGTTTTCGCCATTACAGTAGAAAACTTCTTTTTCTGCAAAATGATGGCAAAACTTCTGCCACTCGAACTTTCCGAAGTATACGAGGCAATCCTGTTTACAAAACTCTCTTATTTCTGTCGTATTGAAATTCATTGAACGATAGTTTTTGTTGAAACATTGGTAGATTGGATTGTCAATGTAAACTTTGCTTTTTTGATCAAAATCTTTGATGGCAGAGCAACTGACATGGGGCACAGTTTCACAAGTAGATTTTCTCTTACCATAACGACAAAATTCAAGTGGTGAGGTGCAGCCCATCGTTTCATTGCCACAAACAACCCTAACGTTTCCTTGGCATAGACACTCGTCACTGGAGTCATAGCAGTCCTCATTACCGTCGCAGACGTTTTGAAATGAAATACATCCCGGTTGCTCGAGGCAGTAAAACACGTCACTCGCCTGAGTCTCTCCTTCACACTCGCACTCATCCGTGAGACACATTGAAAAACCATCGCACTTACGGTCCCGAGGAATAAAGCAGCTCCAGTCTTTGGCTCTCGATACTGTGAACTTCCAGCCAAGACGAATCGCCAATCCAGTGAAATGAAAATGGAATGGACATTGGAAGCCTAGCTCCGCTTTGATTTCAGGGAAGATTCTATCATCCAGGGTATCGTCATACCCAATGACTGCGGTTCTGTTGAAGCGGCTGACATATAATGGGGTATAGAAGATCAACCCATCAAATGAGCATGATAGATACTCATTTGGATATTGCAATGAGTTCATAAAACTACTTGAAACTACACGCAACGTGTTTTTCTGTTCATCACAGTGTGCTGGGTGATACATCCAGAGCAGCAGAAATGCAATGGGCAATTTCATTGCTTGCACCACGGTCTACAAGGATACAAGGATGTAGCAGTCTTCAAACACAACCGACTAAAACCCTACTATTTCTGTTTCTGACGCTGTGTTGAATCAAATAACTATAGGCTATTGCCCTGAGTTCTTTAATAACACGTTCACAATGTGCGTCAATGTGTTCTAAGTCCAATTATCCAAACAAATGAATATAATAAATGAATTGTTTGAGTGCTCTCTTACGACCACTGAATTTGAGAATAATCAACTCATAAAAAGCGCTGTGAGAGTCATCGGGTGCTAAAGTAGGCCCAGTAAAGTAAGTAGCAATATTAATAATATGCCCACACGGGAAATGTCGTCAGTAAGATGTCGTCATTATCATTGTTCAATGTGGTGAGTCGACGACGTTGAACCGCTCCTTTTTGCACCAGGAATGAGCAACGTAACACTATTGGGGCGAATGAGACTTATTGTTGTCAAGCAAAACGAAACAATGGGAGACAATATATTTCGCTGCACATTATGAAATATTAGCAGGCCCGTTGGGCCTGCTAATATAAAGCTCTTAGCTCACTCGACCCTGCTCACAGCACCTCGTTTGCAAGTTTCGACCAAAAAAAGTTTATTGCATCGAAAAATTCAAACCAGAACCAAAGTTATGCGCTCCAGGTGAGTTGCGTAACGAAATTAGTCAAGCAAGAAATGAAATTCATACACCTTACATGTTACCATAGCAACGTCGGCATTCTTCCGCACTCTGCACGTACATACTGATGCAAAACCATATACACATCGACACAGTGCCCACACTCACATTTTCCCATTCCAGGCTATGATGCGACACAAAACCCATACACACGCCAACACAAAAATCATACACACAACGACACAGTGTCCATACACACATTTTCCCATTCCAATCTATGATGCGACACAATAATCCACACACACGCCGATAAAAATTCCATACACTCTCTCCAAATTATATATCAGACTAGCAGGCCCGTTGGGCCTGCAAATACACAGCTCACTCAGTGCTGCAGCGCAGCACCTTGTTCGCAAATTGAATATTTTTCCTCATCAAAAACTTCCAATCAGATCAAAAGATACGGATCAACGAAATCAAAACAGAATTAATTGCGCGCGCAATTAATCTGCACGTGCACTTTTCCCCATTGTGTGCGCGTTGCCATGGGGCGTGATGTACGGAGAAAAACAGAATTTGAGACTTTATATTAGAGACGAGGCGCTGCGTAGCAGCGCCGAGTGAGCCGCGAGCTGTGTATTTTAATAATTGACAAACTACAGTATAGAAGTTCTGTAATCCGATCAATCCAAAGGCCCTTTTAGGCTCTTTTAGGCCCCACTTTCTAGGGCTCTTTTCGGATTTTCAATATCCCCGGGGCCTAAAAGAGCGTTGCCCCCCTCCGCCCTATATAGTTAGTAAGTAAAAAGTAATAATAGGAGTGATTTTATATCATGCTCATATCATATTAACAGGTCCGATCATAGGACTGCTAGATTTATAACTTCGGTAATGCAATTTGACCAAATTTTATTGTATTGACGTATTGTCACTAGATTTGGGTTACCTATTTGCATTTTCCTTCAATCTCATTATTTTTTCATTTAGTCATAGGCCTGCTTGTTTTATATGCCGCCGGTAATGCAATTTGACCAACTTTGTCTTGCAATTGTATTGATATATTGTGCTAGATTTGGGATATTTGCATTTTGCTTGACTCAGTAGTTTTGCATTTATTTGTTAATTTATTTATTTACTATCAGGCACGTTGGGCCTGTAAGATAATAGAGAACCAAACACTTAGCCAACAAAAGTTGGTGAATGAGGAAAATTAACAATAATTTATTGGTTACTTTTAGTAAAGCTGGGAAAGGAAAGTTTTGATTGTATGATGAAGTTAAATCTGGTAATTAAAAAGTTGAACTAAGCATTGATTCACGCCAAGAGCAGTCTTCCAAATTCGCTATGTGCTATGCCCAAATTAGACTCAATTTGATTTTGCTTAATAAGGGCAATCATAAATGGCTCTTATTAACATTTTCTGTTAAAACAAGAATTGCGCCTGCGGGCTTGATTCTTCAATTCTTGATTGTGGGATGTTCCCGTATGCAGGCGCTTAATTTCCCTCCCCAGCGGTGCTTGATGTAACCTTAGCATCATTCTACAACAGGCACTCCTAGTACTAGTAGGAGTATAAATATTGCGCCAATGCTGCGCGCGACCACCGAGAACCTGCATTGGCACGTGCCATTTCTTCTGCAATTCTTGCGCGCGCGTTTTTACGTACCAAGTTGTTGTGATCAGTTCGTTGTAGATTTCGCGCCATTTCGTTGAATTGGTTTACGTTTCGCATCAGATTGTGTAACCGTTTATTCACGCACTATATTTTCTTGACTGTTGATATCACTTGACTGTTGATGTCACTTTTCATCTGATTTTCAAAATTTCAAATTTCATGCTTTCTGTTTCAATGCTGTCACTCGCTCCGAAAAGAATCATCCGTCTTTCACAAATCACATCGACCGCACTGTATTTTTTGAACTTAGTCGAATTCAGTGTACAGTCGAATAGTGATACAGTTTGGTACTAAAAATGATACTGAAACTAATCCATAGCCCAACCCACTCCTAAGATTTTAAGTCACGAATTCTTCAACAGCCCTTCAATTTAGAATTTATCATAATTTTAGAGAATTTGAGCATTTTCCAAGGACTAAGTCAGACTTAAGTTTTGATAACCGACAGCTAATGATTATAAAATTCGTGATTTTAAAGATTTGTGATAAGGGGACGGACGGACGGACGGACGGAGGGAGGGACATTTTCGTGACTGATATTATAAAGGAGCAATGCGGGCACTTTCTGATTCAAATCGACCGACGTCTGCAACAGATTAATGAAGAGATGCAATGTAAATGTAGATGCAATGTAATGGGAAATAGTCTCCACGATGCCAGCTATAACCATTCTCTATGTTGAGATCTTGAATTTCAAATGAAAATCAGTAAACACGCCGTTCAATCAAACGCTAAACGCAGCAGTCAACAACGTATTAGAAAGCTCTTGTATAGAACTGATCATAATTTGCACGTCTTGAATACCCGTATCCATAGAAACGGTGCGACTTAGCCAAGCTTACTCTTCGCTTTTCTAGATAATTTCTTGGCAAGCTCAACTTTGATTCTGTGCGCCCGCACAGACAGACAGACAGACATTATCCAGATAACACAACTTAGGTAAGTACAGATTTGTTTCTCAGAAGTTTTAACTGATTAAGGGGGGTTCATCCCTCACATTTTGGAAAACACGAATTTGAGATATGAGTTGGCCAAAAAAATTTTATGCCCATGAGAGCCAAAATCCCCGGGGATTTTGGCTCTCATGGGCATAAAATTTTTTGGAGGCCTAACTCAAAATTTTGGTCAATAACATAAGTGCGAAATTAAGTTTCAAAGCGATTCTGAAAATTTCATGCAGAAAAATGGCGGAGGAGTAGCGAAAAGAATAAGTCCATTTGGGCAAAAGTGCAAACTGAGATATAAGCGATTAAGTGGATTTTTGAAGGTTTTTATGGACTAAAATTGCCAAATAAGGTCCAATTCGCATAAAATTGGTTTGCCCATCAATTTTGACCTAAATGATGGGCAAACAAGTTTGAAGCTCATATCTCCAAAAATGTGGCCAAAATGGCCATCTTTAGGCCCAAAATAGGCCAACTGCCACTTTGGCGCGGGCGCTTCGCATGGCCATAACTTGGCCTTTTTTCATCCGATTTTGACAAACAAATACACTAAAATGATCAGCTCGTCGAGACGAATCGAATGCAAGCAAAAGCTAAGCTCTATCTCCATAAGGTAAAATTTCGATTTTTGGACGCCATTTCTGCTCCGAGGCCCCACATGGGCAATGTTGGACCTATGGACTCAAGACCACCGTCAAAATGTTGGTACACGCCCTGGCCATCCTGGCCAACTCATATCTCAAATTCGTGTTTTCCAAAATGGTGTAGTGGTGTCGAGTTGAGCACAGGATCGAAAGATCCTGGGTTCGATTCCCGGCCAGCGCTACTGAGCTAAGGGTGAGAGATTCATCTTGAGCCTATGCAGCCCGACGGTTCACTCAGCTGAGCGTACAAGAAACTGCGCGGGAGGGTTGAATGAGGAGCTGCCCATTGCAGCGAAGTCTCGGGCGAAGAAAGTATGGATTACACTTGCTTAACCGTCACTGGCTTCATTTCACTTGAATCCTTCGATTCCTGTTATTGGCCGTTCGGCTGTTGGAATAGAAGTAAAACCTTCAAAATAAAAAAGGGGTAACCCCCCCTTAATAACAACAGTATCTTCATTGCACTTAGACTTGTTTTCAGTTGAAGCGACTTCGATTCCTATTCCCAGTTCCCACTGAATACATCATATCTCCAGGTCAAAGCACTCCTAGTGTGCGAATCCTCTCAGGTACTACACCCTGCAGTTTGGTCTCTTTCTTCCCTTTTGGGCGCGCTCCATAAGGGATTGCAAGCTGCAGGATGGCGACGATCATCTAGGCTCCGAGAAGATCGTCGCAGCATATCATATTGGTAGTATAAATATTATATATCTCAGGGAGCCTTTGGCTCAGCTAGCAGAGGTTGGTCCTGACGGCACGGTTAGTAGGGCTTCTGCCGAGTAATACCGTTCCACCTTTAGAAGAAGGAGAAGTACACATTACACATCTATGAGGTGTATTATACAATTGAACATTGATCACGACTAAGTGACTATTATATGCTAATGAACACAGTGTTGCAAGACCCTGAAACCTTGCTGAAATACGGTAAAACGGTGTGACACAGTCACACCGTGAGGAAGCTGCCATGAGTCATTTGGTGGTATTTCATTGGTACAATTATTAACTGACACTTGAGTTGGATCTTAACTTCATCAACGGCTACTATAATCTGCCTCAAAGAACTTAGGGTTGGCCCCACTCTATGCAGTCAGTTTGTCCCGCAGAGCTTGGAGCCACGTCACTAACTGAATATATCCAGATGGTCTCCCGGTTTAATTGCAACTCACGTAACAAGTATAAGGCAAGGACATATTATTAGCAGAGTACATACCACATAGAACTGAGTCATATTGTAACGAGTGTATAACACTTGCCCCAGGTACACTAGCAAGTAGCAAGTCATACCCAGTGTTTCACGGCAGCTCTGCTTCCTTGAGTCGCTCTCTGATCCAGACGTTGATCTTGCTTTGATGTTCGAGTTGGATTATTGATTAATATCGACAGCTTATTAGCTTGCCCACAGGTACTTTTGACACTGCCCAATCAGCAGGCGAGTTGGCCGCAAATTTGAGAATTTTGTCCGAATTATTGGGTCACTCTAAGGAGCGTGGGAGGCCACGCCCTTTTTTTCGCAAAAATTAAACTTTCGAATTTTTTCAAAATTCCTTCGCCATCGAGTTGCTTATGATGAATGAAAGTTTTGAGAATTTTGTCCGAATTATTGGGTTATCTAAGGGGCGTGGAGGCCACGCCCTTTTTCGCAAAAATAGATTTTCGAATTTTTCAAAATTCCTTCGCTATGGAGTTGCTTATGATGAGTAAAGGTTTTAAGAATTTTGTCGGCAATATTGGGTTAGGTTACCGTTGGGGGCGTGAAAAGCTTTTTTCGCAGAAATCACTGTCAAAGGGACATGTGGCCGTTAGCTCATGCGGCTGCCATCATTCGCCGTCCGTAG
>WFMF01000013.1:614788-647301 GCA_011033025.1 Beroe forskalii
TTTATGACCAGATACACTTCTATTTGACCACCCATGAGACATTCACATCAATTTTGGCCATTTTCAACCCCTCCTCCCTCGTAATCAAAGCCCAACCCCTCTCTTGAGGAGAATATTACGTAATCATGGTTTAACCCCCACCTTTTGAGTAGAAAAAGAAAAATGGAAGTGTGAATAGTTTAAAATTGATTATGTTTCAACTTTGGCAAAAATTTATGAAAATATTGAGGTAAGTTTCAAAAATGGTGCTTCTGAGTTGGTTCTCTGAAAATTTTTCTAAAAATACCGAGAATCTGTGGCAAAAAATGTGTCAAAAATTGTAAATTTTGATTACGTAATCAACCACCAAACTCCCTCCCCGTAATCAAACGTTATCATTTGAAAACACCCCCCCCTAGGTGATTACGTAATATGTGAACGATACCTTGACACCAAATAAAACAAATATTTTCGAGATTAAATGTTATGATTATGTCAAAGATATTTACAAGATTTTTGACTGAACATAATTAAAATTTGTTAGTCACCGAAATGCAAAAAAACGTACGGGTTTAGCAAAAACTATGTTAAATGTACCACTGATTAATTTCAAGATTTAATTTGTACAAACAGTTCAAAGATATGGATCGGAGAACGTTTGTATATATCGCTATTTAAACTTAAAGGGTACCCAACAAACATATCAGCCGTTCAAATGATAAGAGCCATTTAATCAATCCTGTGAACAGTTACAAAGATAAACTAATATTATTAATATCACACTCAGCTTTCAATTAAAATTTTGAAGTCGGAAGATAAATGGTTATGGACTATGGAGGGCTATAAATTAAGTTATTTTTTGCTTACTCGGCTAATTTTGGGGATTCGAATGAAAACTGAGTGTAATTTATTAACAATCCAAACTACATTTTATATTTTGAAAATCTCATTAAAAGGTATGAACATAAAGGACTGTTTACCAGTTATCAACTAAATTTCAAATCATTTCAATCTCTGAAAACACTTTTAAGATCACAAGAATATGTGAAATAGTACTGAGTTGAATTATTAACATCACGTTGTTTCATTCTATAGCATGTAAACAGTCCTTTAATAGTTTTAAGGAAAATTGTAAAACAACAAATATTATAGAAATTATTCTGAAAATATTCAAAGTACAAACAATCAATTTTGTATTTTTTACATTTTTGTGATCGATATCGATGCCAACGTCTTTCCACTCTTACATCATTTGAGTGGTAGAGGGGAACTGTGCGTTGAAACAAGTTCTAATAAGTTCGAGTCGTTCTGGAGTAACCGACTCAGGAGTATATCGGGTTCGTGTGTCTCTGACTGTATTCACATGGCAGGATGGAAAGGGGGCGGGGAAGGACCTTTTGCTTTGATAGCGCCGAGGAGAATGCTCGAATCTAATCTCTTCGCAGATTGTCCAGCCTGGTGAAAGAATAGTTCAGTTGCTTCAATTCATAACTACCATCAATCATAACTAAAATTTATTTTGTTTGCAACAGCTTTCATAGAAATCTATTCCAGTGAGGTAAGAATGAACCCTCTGGAGAATTAAACCACTCCTATCTACTGCCCTAATCTTGTTACCCCTAACTCTTAGTAACTCGACCCTAACAAATTAAGGATTCATTCTCGGAGGTTTCATTCAGTGAAACAACACCTTGCTAAGCAGCACTTAAACCAAGGAGTAGAAACCGAGAGGCTCCGTTGTCGGACCAATGATATTGCGACAGACGTGGTAAACTGAGGATTAGAAAAAAATCTGATTCAAATCAGTTACTAACCTGGCTTGAAGTTCGTCATCTTCGTCCTGCTTCTTCGTGGATTCCTTCGATGGGCCCACTGTGCCAGCACCAATGGGAACATTGCCCAGTTCCTCTCCTAGACTCAGTCCTAACTCATCTAACACTTGGTTCACAAGCTATCACTGAAAATAGCGGATGTTAGATGGCACTCAGAAATATCCAGCCAGAGGGGAAGGAGTTTCCGAACGACTCCGGACCCTGACAACTTGTGAAATTCCGTATCAGCGACACTGATTTCATCAGTAGTCGATGTATTTGCGCGCGCGGCGCGCGCGCAAAAATTTCATCAACGAAGTTGTGATATAGCGGTCCTTTGTGACACGAAATCGCACCGCGCGCTACAACAACGTATTAAAAACGTGTGACGGGCCCAAAAACAACTACCGAACAGACGATATCGTTGAGTTTCCACGTACGCGAATCGATCAATGAAAATCGATCCTTTGTTTCATCCAATCGATACAAAAACACAAACCTCTCTTCTTCGTCCTCTTCCGCTCCAATTACGTCATCAACGATGTCGTTCATCATTTCCTCCTTCATGTCCATCATGTCAGCCTGAAAGAAGGAAACGTCACAAGGAAAGAAGGAAACGTCACAAAACATTCAAATGTGAGTCGGATCTATTTCATGATTGGAATTGCAACTGTGAAAATTTAAATGTTGGAGTAGAAATGATCCAAAGATATACAAAA
This sequence comes from Beroe forskalii, assembly GCA_011033025.1. Taxonomy (NCBI): domain Eukaryota; kingdom Metazoa; phylum Ctenophora; class Nuda; order Beroida; family Beroidae; genus Beroe; species Beroe forskalii. Next base: position 617,298 of record WFMF01000013.1, read on the forward strand.
CTCCTTGTTAACAATTCTACACCGCATCGTTGTAGCATGCCTGTGAATGTTTGCACCATGGAACGTACAAACAACAGATAACATGCAGTTTATTGGGATTCGTCAGCGACCATATTCGTGACAAGAAGGGCCTTAAATACCAAAGGTTCTCGGAATGTATAGTTGAAGTAATGAAAGAATGAATCAATAGTATCACCGAAATTACCTGCTTTTCGAATTCCATCATAATTTTCTGCATTTCAGGCATGTTCATCTGCTTATTCATAGCTCCCATGGCCTTTGTGACACCTTTCATGGCATTGGCCATGGCACCCTGAGACTTCAATGTAGTGACTTTCAGCGATACAGCCTGGATATTAGCTTTCATCATTATGAATTTCTTAACGTAGTTCCTGGTTCGGACCAAATCTTTAGCCATGACTTTGACAGCCGCCATTTCACCTTGTTTCGCCATTTTCTTGATGTCAGCGATGACCTTCTTTTCTTGCTGCTCGAGTTTGGTTCGTTCTCTGTCGAGATCTCTGGAAATACGTCACTATGAAATAAATACTACAGCATTAACAAGGGTGATACAACTGTATTTAAATCTCAGTATAGTACTCCATACATCGATAGTTAATTCAGATATTTAATTGAATTACATCTAAGTTATATCCGAGACATTCGTTGATACAATGCAATACAGTAAATACTACTCAAAACAATTGATACAATACAATGCATGCTTACCTGATTGCTCTGTTGAGTGCGCGCTGATTCTGCTTCAGCAGTTCTTCGGGCGTCTTTTTACGCCCAAACAGGAACGACATTTCTTATTGAGTTTGCTGATTTCTTGGTTCAACCTTTAATTATTACATTCTAGCTATATAGGGAGGAAATGGATGAGGAAAATAATCAATTCAAAGAATCAACGATAATTGATTCAAATGCCAATCAAGGAATCAAGGCCCTACAAATATCTCATTTTTCCATGAAAATGGATTAACACGAACGTCAAATCAGTAACACTCTTTCTAAGGTTCTAATCAATGGGGTTGGCAAGTATGGGAGCCCGGGAATAGGGGGAGGCATTAATGCTCCCCCTATTCCCGGGATCACAAATACAGAGTTCACCGTACGGAGGCTTCCCTAAACCTGGGATCACCTCTAATCACGGACTCCCCTGTACACTGCTCCCCTTAATCTAGGGCTCCCCCGATTGTCCGGGGCTCACCTCTATACACGGTCTCGCCCATACCAGACTCACCCTATTGCCAGGCTTCACCATACCAGGCCCCACCGAAACTCGGGCTTCACCAATGCCTTGGGATAACCCCGATACAGGGGCTCACCCGTACCAGACTCACCTTATTGCCGGGCTTCGCCATACCAGGCTCCACCGAATCCCGGGCTTCACCAATGCCTTGGGATAACCCCGATACAGGGGCTCACCCGTACCAGGCTCACCCTTACCTTGGGCTTCACCATAACAGGCTCACCCGAACCTCGGGCTTCACTGATGTTCTGGGCTCACCCTTCAACATGGGATCACACCTACCAGGCTCACCCTTACCTTGGGCTTCACCATAACGGGCTCAACCGAACCTCGGGCTTCACTGATGTTCTGGGCTTACCCTTCAACATGGGATCACCCATACCAGGCTCACCCTTACCTTGGGCTTCACCGATCTTCGCTCCACCTTATCCTGGGCTTCACCATAACTTGGGCTCACCAAGATACATGGGATCGCCCATACGAGGCTCACCCTTACCTTGGGCTCCACCGACCTTGGCTACACCTTATCCCGGGCTTCACCATAGCTTGGGCTCCCCCACACTTACATAGGCTCCCCCTATTAACTCGGGCTCACATAATATGATAACTCGGGCTCCCCCATACTTCCTTGGGATCCACCTTCCAACTTGGGCTCCCCTATACTAAATCGGGCTGCCCCACACAAAACTTGGGCTCCCCCATACTACCTCTGGCTCCCCTTTATTAACTTGGGCTCCCCCAAACCAACTTGGGCTTCCCATACTAACTCGGGCTCCCCCATACTAACTCGGGCTCCCCCTACTACCTTGGGCTCCCCACACTAACTCGGGCTACCCCATACTAACTGGGGCTCCCCCATACTAACTCGAGCTACCCCATACTAACTCGGGCTCCCCCATACTAACTCGGGCTCCCCCATACCATCTTGGGCTGCCCCGTTCTGTTCGGGCTCCCCCATACCAACTTGGGCTCCCCGTGCTGTTCGGGCTCCCCATACCAACTTGGAGTCTCCCTTGTAGTTGTACTGTTCGGGCTCCCCCATACAGACTTGGGCTCCCCCGTGCTGTTCGGGCTCCCCTATACTAACAAGGGCTTCCCCGTGCTGTTCAGGCTCTCCCATACCAACTTGGACTCCCCCGTGCTGTTCGGGCTCCCCTATACTCACATGGGCTCCCCCGTACTGTTCGGGCTCCCCCATAGCAACTTGGGCTCCCCCGTTCTGTTTGGGCTCCCCCATACCAACTTGGAGTCTACCTTGTACTGTTCGGGCTCCCCCATACAGACTTGGGCTCCCCCGTGCTGTTCAGGCTCCCCTATACTAACAAGGGCTCCCCCGTGCTGTTCGGGCTCCCCCATAGCAACTTGGGCTCCCCCGTTCTGTTCGGGCTCCCCCAAACCAACTTGGGCTCCCTCGTTCTGTTCGGGCTCCCCCATACTAACAGGGGCTCCCCCATACTAACTTGGGCTCCCCCATACTAACTCAGGCTCCCCCTACTACCTCGGGCTCCCCACACTAACTCGGGCTACCCCATACTAACTCGAGCTATCCCATACTAACTCGGGCTCCCCCATACTAACTCGGGCTCCCCCATACCATCTTGGGCTCCCCCGTTCTGTTCGGGCTCCCCCATACCAACTTGGGCTCCCCGTGCTGTTCGGGCTCCCCATACCAACTTGGAGTCTCCCTTGTACTGTTCGGGCTCCCCCATACAGACTTGGGCTCCCCGTGCTGTTCGGGCTCCCTATACCATGTGGGCTCCCTGTACTATTTCAGGCTCCCCATAGCAACTTGGGCTCCCCCGTTCTGTTCGGGCTCTCCCATACCAACTTTGAGTCTACCTTGTACTGTTCGGGCTCCCCCATACAGACTTGGGCTCCCCCGTGCTGTTCGGGCTCCCCTATACTAACATGGGCTCCCCCATGCGGTTCGGGCTCCCCATATCAACTCTGGCTCCTCCATACAAACTTGGGCTCCCCCGTAATGTTTGGGCTCCCCCATACCAACTTGGGCTCCCCCGTGCTGTTCGGGCTCCCTTATACCAACTTGGGCTCCCCCGTAATGTTTGGGCTCCCCCATACCAACTTGGGCTCCCCCGTGCTGTTCGGGCTCCCTTATACCAACTTGGGCTCCCCCGTACTGTTCGGGCTCCCCCATACAGACTTGGGCTCCCCCGTGCTGTTCGGGCTCCCCTATACTAGCATGGGCTCCCCCGTGCTGTTCGGGCTCCCCCATACCAACTTGGGCTCCCCCGTGCTGTTTGGGCTCCCCCATACCAACTCTGGCTCCCCCATACCAAGTCGAGCTCCCCCGTAATGTTCGGGCTCCCCCATACCCACTCAGACTCCAACACAATGTTAGTGCTGCTGCGTACAATCTTGGGCATCCACGCACTATTAATACTCCCCATGCCTATTTTGGACTTTGGGATCCCCTTCCTTTCAGCATAAGGGTTCTCTATTTGACTCAGGCTCTCCATCTACGTACGTCGGCTCCCCACACAGTTTTAAATGAAAAACATTATGAATAGTACTAAATCAATGGATTCTATTAAATTAAAAAATTAGAATCAGGAATCCCAATGAATTAATTCTAAACAGTATTAGGAAATTTGAATAACATGATTATTGACTAAGGGATCGTTCACATATTACGTAATCAGCCGAGGGGGGGAGGGGGTTTCCAAATGATTACGTTTGATTACGAGGGGGGAGGGGGGGTTTGGCCAATGATTACGCAATCAAAATATCCAAATTTTCATGAAAATTTCAAGGTTTTAAATGAAAATTTCACAAATTTTCATGAAAATTTCAAGAATTTTCATAAAAATTTCAAGAATTTTCATGAAAATTTCAAGAATTTTCATGAAAATTTCAAGAATTTTTTATGAAAATTTAAAGGATTTCCGAATTTTTATTACCAAAAATTAACCATTTGCAGAAAAAATTGTCAAAATTTCATAATTATGATTAAAACATGATCTACTCTAACTCAATATGGTTCAGAATGTATAGTTACTTTAGTGCTGCCCATATACAGGAGGAATGTACTCCATTCGTTGAACTCTTCCAAACCACTTCAGTGCCTCTTTGTATAAAAGGTTTGCTGCTCTGTGCTTGATCAGAGGTTCGGAGGCCTTTCTTTCCCTAGAGCTCTAGAGTTGATGCCAGAGCAGGTCTTGGCGTACATCCGCAGCTCCATTATCCAGAAATCAATCTTTTTGATGAAGGTGTAGGAAGCTGCAGTTGTCTGTAAAGTTGCCAGACTCTGATCTGGCACTTAGGGGCTAGGGCTGATCTGGATCTTGAGTTCTGTCGGCTTTGGTGGAAGATGAGAAGGACATGGATACTGAACTTTGGTTCCATCGGTTTTGAAGGAGGTTGAGGTGGGACCAAGACGTTGATTTCTGGCTCTTTAGTGGAACTGGGGGCCTCAGGTGTAGAGGTGGAGGAGGATGATCTGTTGGAGGTAAAGGAGGATGATGAGCAGATGAGGATGCGTTGGAGGAAGAGAAATAGGAGGAGGTGTTCATCTCATTGTCAGAGGAGTTGTCGTAGGCGAGATTTTTTCGTAGGAAAAATTAAAAGAAGCTTTGAATGTCATCTTCAGGTCGATGATGTTGATGATTGAATTGAAGCACACGATACTGTTCTAATTTTTTGTCAGTTAATATGGTTTTTGGTGACGTCAAAAAACTGAAGGAGGGGGGGTTGGGCCATGATTACGTAATTTTTTCCGAAAAAGAGGGGGGGTTTGGCCATGATTACGTTTGATTACGGAGGGGGGGAGGGGGGTAAAAAATGCCCAAAAATTGATTACGTAATATGTGAACGATCCCATATTAAGAGAACTTTGGATAATTGATAAAATCTTTGTAAGCGTCACTTCGTGCTTAGGAAAAGCCCGCCTCTGACACCCCAGAAAACCAGTAGATTAGGAAAGGGGCACGAGGGCGAGCCCTCGTTATTCAAATTTTCCAGCTCGCAATACCCTGAAAGCTCTAATTGGGACTGCTCCATGCGGGGCAATATCCTACGTATGGTATTGGGGAGCCCGAACAGAACGGGGGAGCCCAAGATGGTATGGGGGAGCCCGAGTTAGTATGGGGGAGCCCGAGTTAGTATGGGGTAGCCCGAGTTAGTATGAGGGATCGAGAGTTGGGGGAAAGTAGTATGGGGAGCCCGAGTTAGTATGGGGTAGCCCGAGTTAGTGTGGGGAGCCCAAGGTAGTAGGGGAGCCCAAGACAGTATGGGGAGCCGAGTTTGGGGGGGGCCGAGTTAGTATGGGAAGCCCAAGTTGGTTTGGGGGAGCCCAAGTTAATAAAGGGGAGCCCGAGGTAGTATGGGGGAGCCCAAGTTGGTGTGGGGAGCCCATGTTAGTATAGGGGAGCCCAAACAGTACGGGGAGCCCAAGTTTGTATGGGGGGCCAGAGTTGGTATGGGGGAGCCCGAACAGCACGGGGGAACCCTTGTTAGTATAGGGGAGCCCGAACAGCACGGGGGAGCCCAAGTTGGTATGGGGGAGCCCGAACAGCACGGGGGAGCCCAAGTTGGTATGGGGGAGCCCGAACAGCACGGGGGAGCCAAAGTTGGTATGGGGGAGCCCGTACTGCACGGGGGAGCCCAAGTTGGTATGGGGGAGCCCGAACAGCACGGGGGAGCCCAAGTTGGTATGGGGGAGCCCAAACAGCACGGGGGAGTCTAAGTTGGTATGGGCGAGCCCGAACGGCACGGGGGAGCCCAAGTTGGTATGGGGAGCCTGAAAAGCACGGGGGAGCCCATGTTAGTATGGGGGAGCCCGAACAGCACGGGGGAGCCCAAGTTGGTATGGGGGAGCCCGAACAGCACGGGGGAGCCCAAGTTGGTATGGGGGAGCCCAAGTTGGTATGGGGGAGCCCGAACAGCACGGGGGAGCCCAAGTTGGTATGGGGGAGCCTGATTAGAACGGGGGAGCCCAAGTTGGTATGGGGGAGCCCGAACTGCACAGGGGAGCCCGAGTTAATATGGGGGAGCCTGAGTTAGTATGTGGGAGCCCGAGGTAGTATGGGGGAGCCCGAGTTAGTGTGGGGGAGCCTGAGTTAGTATGGAGGAGTCCGAACAGAACGGGGGAGCCCAAGTTGGTATGGGGGAGCCCGAACAGCACGGGGGAGCTCAAGTTGGTATGGGGAGCCCGAAAAGCACGGGGGAGCCCATGTTAGTATGGGGAAAACAACAGCACGGGGGAGCCAAGTTGGTATGGGGAGCCCGAACAGCACGGGGAGCCCAAGTTGGTATGGGGGAGCCCGAACAGAACGGGGGAGCCCAAGTTGGTATGGGGGAGCCCGAACAGCACGGGGGAGCCCAAGTTGGTATGGGGGAGCCCGATTAGAACGGGGGAGCCCAAGTTGGTATGGGGGAGCCCGTACTGCACGGGGGAGCCCGAGTTAATATGGGGGAGCCTGAGTTAGTATGGGGGAGCCCGAGGTAGTATGGGGAGCCCGAGTTAGTGTGGGGGAGCCTGAGTTAGTATGGAGGAGCCCGAGTTAGTATGGGGGAGCCCGAGTTAGTATGGGGAGCCCTAGTTAGTATGGGAGTATGGGGGAGCCCAAATTGGTATGGGAGCCCAAATTGGTATATGGGAGCCCAAGTTGGTGTGGGGGAGCCCGAGTTAGTATAGGGGAGCCCGAGTTGGTAGGTGGATTCCAAGTTAGTATGGGGGAGCCCGAGTTATCATAGGGGAGCCCGAGTTGGTAGGGGGAGCCCAAATAAGTGTGGGGGAGCCCAAGCTATGGCGAAGCCCAGGATTAGGTGGAGCCAAGTACGGTGAAGCCCAAGGTAAGGGTGAGCCTGGTATGGGTGATCCCATGTTTCAGGGATAGCCCAGAACATCAGTGTAGCCCAGGATAAGGTGGAGCCAGGTACGGTGAAGCCCAATGTAAGGGTGAGCCTGGTATGGGTGATGCCATGTTTGAGGGTGAGCCCAGAACATCAGTGAAGCCCGAGGTTTGGTGGAGCCTGGTATGGTGAAGCCCAAGATAAGGGTGAGTCTGGTACGGGTGAGCCCCTGTCGGGGTTATCCCAGAACATCCGTGAAGCCCGAGGATCGGGTGAGCCTGGTATGGCGAAGCCCAAGGTAAGAGCCTGGTACGGGTGAGCCCCTGTATCGGGGGTTATCCCAAGGCATTGGTGAAGCCCGAGGTTCGGTGGAGCCTGGTATGGCGAAGCCCAAGGTAAGGGTGAGTCTGGTATGGGCGAGACCGGGTATAGAGGTGAGCCCCGGACAATCGGGGGATCCCTAGATTAGGGGAGCGGTGTATAGGGAGCTTTCATAAGAGGTTATCCCATGTGTAGGGGAAGCTTGGGTACGGTGAACTCTGTAATTTGTGATACCTAGAATAGGGGGAGCCCTTGTCACCAAAACGGATACATGGGCTCCCCCTACTTGCCAACCCCATACATTTGTACATTATGGGTGAATAAATTAGTGAAATGACAAAACGTAATCATCAAAACATTCCCAACTTTGTTGGGTCATGAATGGAAACTTCAGGATTTTTGCACAATAACTGAGAACAGGGCTCCAGAATACAATAAACCTGGAAATCCTCTTGATTTCATCAACAAACGCCCCTTTGCTCAGCACAGAAGATTACGATGTTACACACCCCACACTTTTGGGAGAAGAAAGGAACTTCAGACCGTTCAGATTCGTGCTCATAGTTGCCTTCCGACCCAGCAAGGTATCTAAGGATAGACTGATTGTCCATTTAGGAAAGTATGGAACAAATTTTGGCAAGATGTTCGTTCCTTGTCCTTATGATAAGGATAGGACGTTTTTATATTTCGGATATAACAGTTACAGATCTTTAGAGGCGGCGGCCATGAATCAGGACATAAGTCCGTTAGATGTGTACCCATACGAGACCATCAAATCAGAAGACATGCCAGAAAACGATATTTTCGTTTACCCTTTCTCGGGACACGACAAGTTCTCCTATGGTACTCACATCGACTTCATATGCAGAGCACCGCTAAACTTCCAGTCAGTGTACGAATACTTCAGTGATACGTACGGAGATGTGAACAACATAACGTCCCTCTACAACACGGACCACTATCAGAAAGTCAGGATCTCATTCCGGGACCAGTACGCCGTGTATCGGATGTTTTACCGGCGGACCCGGTTTGGGCGGCTAACTCTGCCGCTTCCTTCCATTGACGGCTCTCAAGTGGATGCCGAGATCATAGTCCCCTGGCGAGACAGCCGACTCAGCGCTGGTATCCTGCAGGAGCGGTTAAACCGTCAAATGAAACACCAGGTTATCCTGGACCAAGTGAGAGAAGCCCCTGATTCAGCAGAGGGACTCCAGGAGTTTTGTAACGATTTCCTGGATGAAATGGGGTGTAATCCTGGGATTGTCTCTGCCTTTGTCATCCGACCTGGGTCTATTTCCCTGAAATTTGCTAATGAGTGGCATAGCGCACACGTGGCTCATCGATTGTTGAGATTAAAGGAAGAGGGCAGGCACTCGTATACTGTGAAGGTGAAACAGGATTGGTATGACTTGTTAAAGAAATATTTTCATGATTAAATCGTAGACTTTGCATTATGGAACCTTTGTTTTGGGTTTGATAGGTCATTTATGAATTGATAGGGATACAATATGTACTGTAACGTAAATGTTGTTTTTGTTGTGTAACTCTGTGAATTTATTTGATCGTCCATTTGATTTTCATGAAATCATCGTTTTTATCGTAGCGTTCAAAATTATTGTGATGATTATTAATTACTCACTTTACAGTTTCAGAATAAAACCGAAGTGACGTAATTTCGAAATATCCCTACAGTCTACATCTTTGTGAATAATCTAATAAGCTAATACCGTTACAGTTTGGGGTTACCTACTGAGGGGGTACTGATAAGCTACATTTAATATTCATCTATTACGTTATCTAAGTATACAACAGTACCTACAGCAATATCATTGTACATTCAGAATTACCATCATAGTACGATGTACCAACTCAGTACTGGTTACTAATCTATGGGGTTGGCAAGTAGGGGGAGCCCATGTATCCGTTTTGGTGACAAGGGCTCCCCCTATTCTAGGTATCACAAATTACAGAGTTCACCGTACCCAAGCTTCCCCTACACATGGGATAACCTCTTATGAAAGCTCCCCTATTCACCGCTCCCCTAATCTAGGGATCCCCCGATTGTCCGGGGCTCCTGGCTCTACACCCGGTCTCGCCCATACCAGACTCACCCTTACCTTGGGCTTCGCCATACCAGGCTCCCCACCGGACCTCGGGCTTCACCAATGCCTTGGGATAACCCCGATACAGGGGCTCACCCACCAGGCTCACCCTACCTTTGGGCTTGCCATAATAGGCTCACCTGATCCTCGGGCTTCACGGATGTTCTGGGATAACCCTGATGCAGGGGCTCACGTACCCAGACTCACCCCTTATCTTGGGCTTCACCATACCAGGCTCCACCCCGAACCTCGGGCTTTACTGATGTTCTGGGCTCACCCTCAAACATGGCATCACCCATACCAGGCTCACCCTTACATTGGGCTTCACCGTACCTGGCTCCACCTTATCCTGGGCTACACTGATGTTCTGGGCTATCCCTGAAACATGGGATCACCCATACCAGGCTCACCCTGCCTTGGGCTTCAATCGTACCGTACTTGGCTCCACCTAACTTGTGGCTCCACCATAACTTGGGCTCACCCCTGAAACATGGGATCGCCTATACGAGGCTCACCCTTACCTTGGGCTTCACCCGTACTTGGCCTCCACCTTATCCTGGCTTCGCCATAGCTTGGGCTCCCCCACACTTATTTGGGCTCCCCCACCAACTCGGGCTCCCATATGATAACTCGGGCTCCCCCATACTAACTTGGGATCCACCTATCAACTCTGGGCTCTATACTAACCCTGGCCCCACACCAACTTGGGCTCCCATATACCAATTTGGGCTCCCCCATACCAATTTGGGCTCCCCATACCCCATACCAACTAGGGCTCCCATACTAACTCGGGTCTCCCCCCATACTAACTCGGGCTCTCCATACTAACTCAGGCTCCCCCCACACTAACTCGGGCTCCCCCATACTACCTCGGGCTCCCCCACCAACTCAGGCCCCCATATTAACTCGGGCTCCCCCGTGCAGTACGGGCTCCCCATACCAACTTGGGCTCCCCGTTCTAATCGGGCTCCCCCATACCAACTTGGGCTCCCCGTACTTTCGGGCTCCCCCATACCAACTTGGGCTCCCACTTGTTCTGGGCTCCCCCATACCAACTTGGGCTCCCCCGTGCTGTTCCGGGCTCCCCCATACCAACTTGGGCTCCCCCGTGCTGTTTGGGTTCCCCACCAACATGGGCTCCCCGGTGCTTTTCGGGCTCCCCATACCAACTTGGGCTCCCCCTGTCTGGCCTGGGCTCCCCATACCAACTTGGGCTCCCCTGTTCTGTTCTGGCCCCCATACCAACTGGGGCTCCCTGCATGCTGTTCGGGGACCCCCATACCAACTTGGGGCTCCCCGTTCTGTCTGGGCCCCCATACCAACTTGGGCTCCTCTGTGCTTTTCGGGCTCCCACACAAACTTGGGCTCCCCAAATGCTGTTTGGGCTCCCCCATACCAACAAGGGGCTCCCCTGAATGGGCCCCCCATTGTTGGGCCAACTTGGCTCCCCCCGTGGTTTGTTTGGAGGAGCCAGAGTTGATATGGGGGAGCCCGAACAGCACGGGGGAGCCCATGTTAGTATAGGGGAGCCCTGATCGATATCATTGGGAACGAAGGTCTAAATGGGGACGACAAAATCTCAAAGAATTTTATGTCATAGGTATTACTGAGTATTTATTGAAAAAGTTCTAAAAAAAACTCACTTTCGCTCTTTTGGAAAAATTCTACACCATGCTCGATAGGTAGAGAGGTAGGTACATGTCATCCTATTTCCCCTTCCATATCTCACAACATGGCGTTATTTTTTAGAGGTTGATGCAGTGATCGTGGTAAGGCAATATGCTACATAATATGATGTAGTACTCTAATTTTCTCTCTTGTGTTCTACTTGGGACTCCCTGACGATAAGTCTAGCGTTACCCCCGCGGTATCGCGCCGTTCCCAACTTTCCATACGTAAAGCTATGATATTAATGATTTTTGGAATCGGAGGACGTCTTTAATTAATCGAATTTGATGTTGTCCTCTGCTCACCTCGTTGTTGCGAAAAAGTGAAGGTTCAACGTAATCATCTCAACACATCTTTCTATAATAATTACGACATTTTAACCGCCGATTTATTTTGTGGGCATATTGGCGGATATCAAGCTTTGTGTATAATAATGCGATGTAGTACTTTAATTTTTTTCAACCGCAATGAATATGTTAAATGAAAAGGCTCTGAGGGAGGATCAAAAACTTTAAAATGATTGTGATAATATTCATATACCATAATATTCAGATGGCGTATTATGTAATCTAATTTTATCATGATAGGTCGCAGAAGCTGTAAAGTGGGAGCTGTAAAGCCGAGCCATTGCTATATCAAAACTGAATTTTGTTACTTTACACGTTGCCTTTTTCGCACTGCTAACTAATTGGATGTTAATAAATTTTCGATTTCAATCACATTGATTTTACGTCGCTGAGTACTTGAGTACTTCAATTAAGTAGATCCTAATCTGAATATCATCGATCGACGACATAATTTAGGTGGATATTATGCTTCATATTTTCTTTTTTTCTCAAGATATATATTACATGGGACCATCCAAGCCTGTTCTGTTCTAAAGAATGTTCCGTTCAAATTTTTTTAAAAATCCTGGTTTTTATTCATAAATCGCCAGATTAACTGAATCTTAGGATAATTTGTAATTTTATATTGGTACCAGATGCTAATGTTGCTGTTTTGACGCGATTACTTTATTTATATGATGCATCTTGTACTCTCGTAAATTCCAAAAAATTACCTAATTAATGGCAGTTAATTCAATTAGGACATCCTTTGAAATTTTTGGGGACGACCAATTAATTATGATATCGATCTGGGTAGGGGAGCCCAAAAAGCACGGGGGAGCCCGAGTTAGTATGGGGTAGCCCGAGTTAGTGTGGGGAGCCCGAGGTAGTAGGGGGAGCCCGAACAGCACGGGGGAGCCCAAGTTGGTATGGGGGAGCCCGAACAGCACAGAGGAGCCCAAGTTGGTATGGGGGAGCCCAAAAAGCACGGGGGAGTCCGAGTTAGTATGGGGTAGCCCGAGTTAGTGTGGGGAGCCCGAGGTAGTAGGGGGAGCCCGAACAGCACAGGGGAGCCCAAGTTTGTAAGGGGGAGCCCGAACAGAACGGGGGAGCCCAAGTTGGTATGGGGGAGCCCGAACAGCACGGGGGAGCCCAAGTTGGTATGGGGGAGCCCGAACAGCACGGGGGAGCCCAAGTTGTATGGGGAGCCCGAACAGCACGGGGGAGCCTTCCAAGTTGGTATGGGGAGCCCGAACAGCACGGGGAGCCCAAGTTGGTATGGGGGAGCCCGAAGAACGGGGGAGCCTGTTGGTATGGGGGGGAGCCCGAACAGCACGGGGGAGCCCAAGTTGGTATGGGGAGCCCGAACAGCACGGGGAGCCCAAGTTGGTATGGGGGAGCCCGAACAGCACGGGGGAGCCCAAGTTGGTATGGGGGAGCCCGAACAGAACGGGGGAGCCCAAGTTGGTATGGGGGAACCCGAACAGAACGGGGGAGCCCAAGTTGATATGGGGGAGCCCGAACAGCACGGGGGAGCCCAATTTTTTGTGGGGAGCCCGAAAAGCACGGGGGAGCCCATGTTAGTATGGGGGAACCCGAACAGCACGGGGGAGCCCAAGTTGGTATGGGGGAGCCCGAACAGCACGGGGGAGCCCAAGTTGGTATGGGGGTCGGGGGAGCCCGAACAGAACGGGGGAGCCCAAGTTGGTATGGGGGAGCCCGAACAGAACGGGGGAGCCCAAGTTGGTATGGGGGAGCCCGATTAGAACGGGGGAGCCCAAGTTGGTATGGGGGAGCCCGTACTGCACGGGGGAGCCCAAGTTGGTATGGGGGAGCCCAAACAGCACGGGGGAGCCCAAGTTGGTATGGGGGAGCCCGATTAGAACGGGGGAGCCCAAGTTGGTATGGGGGAGCCCGAACAGAACGGGGGAGCCCAAGTTGGTATGGGGGAGCCCGAAAAGCACGGGGGAGCCCAAGTTGGTATGGGGGAGCCCGAACAGCACGGGGGAGCCCAAGTTGGTATGGGGAGTCCGAACAGCAATGGGGAGCCCAAGTTGGCATGGGGAGCCTGATTAGAACGGGGGAGCCAAGTTGGCATGGGGAGCCTGTACTGCACGGGGAAGCCCGAGTTAATATGGGGGAGCCTGAGTTAGTATGGGGGAGCCCGAGGTAGTATGGGGGAGCCCGAGTTAGTGTGGGGGAGCCTGAGTTAGTATGGAGGAGCCCGAATTAGTATGGGGGAGCCCGAGTTAGTATGGGGAGCCCTAGTTAGTATGGGAGTATGGGGGAGCCCAAATTGGTATGGGGGAGCCCAAATTGGTATATGGGAGCCCAAGTTGGTGTGGGGGAGCCCGAGTTAGTATAGGGGAGCCCGAGTTGATAGGTGGATCCCAAGTTAGTATGGGGGAGCCCGAGTTATCATAGGGGAGCCCGAGTTGGTAGGGGGGCCCAAATAAGTGTGGGGGAGCCCAAGCTATGGCGAAGCCCAGGATAAGGTGGAGCCAAGTACGGTGAAGCCCAAGGTGAGGGTGAGCCTCGTATGGGCGATCCCATGTTTCAGGGTGAGCCCAAGTTATGGTGGATCCTAGGATTAGGTGGAGCCAAGTACGGTGAAGCCCAAGGTAAGGGTGAGCCTGGTATGGGTGATCCCATGTTTCAGGGATAGCCCAGAACATCAGTGTAGCCCAGGATAAGGTGGAGCCAGGTACGGTGAAGCCCAATGTAAGGGTGAGCCTGGTATGGGTGATGCCATGTTTGAGGGTGAGCCCAGAACATCAGTAAAGCCCGAGGTTCGGTGGAGCCTGGTATGGTGAAGCCCAAGATAAGGGTGAGTCTGGTACGTGTGAGCCCCTGTATCGGGGTTATCCCAGAACATCCGTGAAGCCCGAGGATCGGGTGAGCCTGGTATGGCGAAGCCCAAGGTAAGGGTGAGCCTGGTACGGGTGAGCCCCTGTATCGGGGTTATCCCAAGGCATTGGTGAAGCCCGAGGTCCGGTGGAGCCTGGTATGGCGAAGCCCAAGGTAAGGGTGAGTCTGGTATGGGCGAGACCGGGTGTGGAGGTGAGCCCCGGACAATCGGGGGATCCCTGGATTGGGGGGAGCGGTGTATAGGGGAGCTTTCATAAGAGGTTATCCCATGTGTAGGGGAAGCTTGGGTACGGTGAACTCTGTAATTTGTGATCCCGGGAATAGGGGGAGCATTAATGCCTCCCCCTATTCCCGGGCTCCCATACTTGCCAACCCCATTACTTACAAATAAGAGAATTAACATACTGCCCTCGTGATCTAGGTCGGACATGATCACTATGGCGTCCCTCGGGACCCAAACGGATCTGAACATAGAAATAGTGCTCAACTTCATAGCAAATGATCTACCGAGGGTGGTCAGTCTGGAACTCGTGCCCAATATCATATCGATGAGCCTTGAAACGCAAGTCATTCTGTGTTGAAGCTCAATATACTTCGTTGTTCAATGCTCATTTGACTCGAAACGATTATCGCATGATTCTATGATTATTAACTTCTTTGATTCCTTAGTCCTTACTTCCTTATTTCTTGATAATACTCGTACAAAATTTATTCAATCGTCTCTATCAGATTACGTCCATCTTTTTATATTCAGACTGTTGATCATAGCAAATTAAGCTATCTTTTTTTGGTCATGACAAATAACAACTCAATAAATATTGCTAAATCAAACAAATCGCAGATGCTCACTAGACCAGATTTATATCAAGATGGTAAGAATCTCCACCATTCTCTTCAACTGAAAATAAGAGAAATGGTCCAGTCCATTTTGGAAAAGACGATGCCGTTTTGGGACGAAATAAGAGAAACTTTGCCTGTGGATGGAAGACATGTGAAAGTCTCTAAAGAACCACCCAAGGTTGGATCTTGGTGTTTCTTTTGCAATAGGTTGACTGATGAACATTATAGTATAGCAATTAGCATTACTGCATATAATGCTTTACAGTAATCTTTTAACATGGGTCGCTTCTAGTACTTTTTACTGTCTACTGTATCCAGTGAAGTCTGAAGACTTGTTCCATATAAACCCAAGTAACAGAACCCGTAATACGAACAATCCTCAGGCAAACAGGAAAAGAAGCGCTGCTGCCCTGACTATACCAGCCTTAAAGCCGCTGTGTGAACTTTGCAAATCAGAGTGCAGCACCTTCATCGAGCTCTGTAATCACTACCTACAAGAGCACGGACAGAGAACGGACAACAAGGTCGTACTGCAGTGCCCCATGTGCCAATTCAGCATCAAGAAAGTCAGGGGTATCACAGCTATACGGTAGTAGAATATAGCGTTTGCCCGCCAAGATTCGCAGAAACAATCCACCAGATAGCTGTAGTTTGATTAGTTATAAATAGCATCCGGAGCTTTACAACCTCTTTTTTTCAGCGTACGTAAATCACCTCGAGAAGAAACATATCTACGCCACTGGTAAACCGGTTGAAAGACCAAACACTTACACTTGCAACTGGGGTGGTTGGTGTACCGCCATTTTCAACCACCCGAGCTTGGTCGCTGAGGTAGTACTTTTTATATCAACTTCGTCAAGTTCTCATTAAATAAAATGGCTAATATCACATAACTGCCGAGCTGCATACCACCCCTTTAAAGATAATAAAATCTTCTGAATCACATTCCATCCTTCAGATAATAGAACAATAATATCTTCTAAATCGCACACCATCTTTCAGATAATAACTTCATGATATCTTCTGAATCGCATACCTTCCTTCAGCACAAGAAGAAGCACCGGCGGTCGGGCTTCATTCCCAAGTGTCCCAGGTGCCATGTTATCTTTGAGTTCGACAGTCAGCTGGCATCCCACATGAGGAACTCTATTTCCTGCGGAATTGGAGCGTTTGGTCTTTCCACTCCTCCGTCAGGTCAGATTTCCTCGGTATTTGCTCATCATATGTCTCGTTTTTTCCGCTCTATTACGCTGTCTGCCATATATCCATAATTTGGTTCCATCCCTCACTGTGCTGAATACTTTGGATAAAGTTGGCACCTACTTTTCTAGAAGGATTGTATCATTAAGTTGTTGCAGGATCTACCAGCACATCAGAGACTCCCTCCAACGCTACACCAGCCGACTCTACTCCTGAGTCAGCCCCTGCTACTCCAGCCCCTGCTACTCCGACCCTTGCTACTTCGGCACTTACAACTCCAGCCCCTACTACTCCAGCCCTTGCTACTCCATCCCCTGCTACACAGGGTCCAGCGCAGGGGAGCAGTGCAGCCAGCATGGTGGGGAATGCGTTACTCGCAGCCCTCGCTACCTCTCCTTCCACCAGTGCTGTTACCACCACTAATACAACCCCTACCAGCAGTGCTGACGGTGCCGAGTCACAGCCAGGAAGTGCTTCAACCTTGATATCACAGCCTTTTTCTTTGTCTCTAACCACACCAAACCCTGTTTTTATCATTGAGGAGAATTAATTTTCGTTCTTCAGAGTTTAGAATTGTTCGTCCACTTGAAAAGTACTGTTTGGAATACGTACATTATATCTTTCTTATTATTTGACAGGTTTTTATCATTGAGGAAAACCTTGTTATGGACGCAGAAACAGGAACCCCAGTACCAGTCAGTCAGTTTGTTGAGAAACGTAAGGCTGACAAGATGGCTGCAGGTGGTGGTGACAATGTCCTGCCACCCCCTATCAAGGTGGCTACTGGAAGACAACTCAGGTGCCACTTCTGCAACAGGTCATTCAAGTCTAGAACAATCCTTCACACCCACGTTCAGAAGGTAAGTTTCGTGAGAAAGTAGGAATCTCATTCGGGAATCGGAACAATTACCGTATCAAGTTTTATTGGGAATATTTGTTACTTTGTTACTCGGTTAGTTAAGAAGTCAGTTGTGGTTTCTTGATAACACTATACCGTAACAGTAATTTCTATATTTTTGTAACTCTCTGTAAATTACTGTATATTACTCGATTAAAGTAATAATTTATGAACTAATTAGTCTGACCTTATTGAATTTATTGAAGTTATGAATAAGTCTTCTAATGCTAGCGGATAAATTCATTATTCAAAAAATTCTAAAGTAATCGTTCACGTTATTAATCAACTTCCCTCCCCAGTACCACCTCCAAAAGAGAACTATTTCCTGTACGAAATGTTACAAGCTCTTCGGTACCATGCAGGAGGTTGATTCCCACTTTAATCGTGTACATCGGACAAATCAGAACCAATCACATAACGCCAAATCCTCCAATCAACCCGTGAACCAATCAAAAAGCGCCAAATCCTCCAATCCGGAGCCTGAAATCAAGCAGGAACCCCCATCTTCGTCAGAGATGTCAGATCAGGGTGCATCTGATACTGATGATTCTGGTCAAGTACTTGCCAGCGTAGATCCAGCAACTTGTGAAAATACAGAACAATTTGATAATGATTCCGAGAATAATGAAGCTGGCGTTGCCACAATCATGGAAGAAGAAATCGAAATAAAAGATGAAACGGAGGAGAGCGAGGGTTTTGTGATATGTCCGCCTGAATTCGTTTCACAAGAACAATTATCAGATAATGACGAAAATGAGTCAGATTTAACGATCAAAGTGGAAAAAACTGAATTGAAAACACGATCTGGTCGAAAAACTAGAGCCCCACAAGATTACAGCTCGGGATTATGAAGTAGTATTATGTTTACTGTTTGTTTCCCTCTTTTTTATTAATGGTTACGAAGTTTTGATGTTACGTTTACGAAGTTTTAAAAGCTTCAGCTTGTCAGCCTATTGGGCTCGTGGGCTACCCGTTTTTTATAAGTTTGTTTATTTGTTTGTTGTATCCAAAGATCCAACCTGTCCCCTTATCCATTGAAGAATCAGATGATATTATTATGTCATCATTATATAAAGATCTATAACTACCGTATTAGTATTTTTATCTTCAAACTACAGTACAAAGGTGCTGCAATATGATCAACCATCTTAAAGGGATGGTAAAGTTTTCAGATGCAAATTTCCAATTTTATCTTATTCCGGTAAAAATAGCTACTTCATGACCTCTAATAAGGTTCTAAACGTTTGTTTGTACAAACACGCCCTGTAATAACTCAATTAAGGCTGTAATATTTGCCCTGAAAAGGCACATGGATGTTATGAGGTTATCATGTGAAACTCATTGGTTTTTGACAATAATTATGTATGGATTAAGGTTCTCCAATTAATTATGGACATACCGAATATTATTTTTTTGTATGCACATTTGTGGTTCCGCCACAATGATGCAATTAATGAGCGCGATATCACCTTAGGCTATATTGAAAGGTGGACCCTATGCCTTCTCGGCTTGCGGTTATGTATAATGTATGATAAATTTTCCGTTACAAATCTATTAATTAGTGGTCACAGGGCGCATATTGTGGAATGAAACAAATCACATACTTGTTTACATGATATTTCGGTAACATTCAGGCTAAAATGAACAAAATCTATTTTTGGGCCCAAAACTATACCATCCCTTTAATAATAAAGTAAATTCACACGTGAATAATGTTTGTGCGGGCGCACACCATTAAATTTGAGCTTGCCAAGTAAATATCAAGAGAAAGAAAGGCTAAGCCGGGATAAGCCGGGATAAGCCGGGCTTAGTCGCGCCGTTGCTATGGATACAGATATTCTGCACGTGCAGATTAATCGTGCGCGCGTTCTTTACGGTTTAATGCTGTTTTGATTTTTGGTGATTAAAATTTTTTGATGCGGTAAAAATAATTTAGTTGATTTGAAGATTTGAGTTGCGGGGTTTGAAATTTGCGAACGAGGTGCTGCGTAGCAGCGCCGAGTGAGCTCTGTGTATGCAGGCCCAACGGGCCTGCTAGTCTTATATATAATTTGGAGATGGCACGTGAATTATGTCTGTGCGGGCGCACAGTTTAAATTTGAGCTTGCCAAGAAAATATCAAGGAAAACGAATGCAAACGGAAGAAATGAGGTGCCGTTGCTATGGAGTTGGATATTTGCGCACGTGCAACATAAAGTAGTTCGTAAAGTAGTGCTACTATTACGTTAGTGATTTAAGCTGTCGAGATGTTGCTTTTAAATGTTGATGTTTTTAAATTTTTAGTTCATGAGGCATGTAGGAATATTTTGGACGACAGTTATCGGAAGTTTTGGAAAGTAGGAAGTTATTACAAAAACTATCTAAGCAGTAAAGTTCAACCGATGAAATAAATTCGCATCGAACGATGTTCGATCCTACGTCTCGGCGTGTTTCAAAATTAATGAGAAGTTCACGAATTTCGATTCAGAACACTTCACGTAAACGTAAGGGAAAATAAAATTGTTGAACTAACAAAACGCGACATGCGCGCGCATTTTAATCTTGCGCGCAACGCAGAAACTCTGCGCGCGTCGCAAAGTTATTTCAGATATAGTTACGAACTTACAAGACAAAATGCGCGGCGTGAAATTATGAATTTGATTTTGCGCTTAGTCTGAGCCGAGTGAGCAATGTAATTGCAGGCCCATCGGGCCTGCTAGTCTATTACATAAAGTAAAGTCACACGTGAATAATGTTTGTGCCGCCGTATACAATTAAATTTGAGCTTGCCAAGATAATATCAAGAGAAATGAAGGCTAAGGTGGGCTAAGTTGCGCCGTTGCTATGGATACAGGTATTCTGCACGTGCAGATTATAATCAGTTCTATGCGAGTGCTTTCTGATACGTTGTTGATTGCTGCGTTTTAGCGTTTGAAAGAACGACGTGTTTACTGTTTTTCATTTGAAATTCAAGATCTGGAAATAGAGAACGGGTATGGCTGGCATCGTGGAGGCTATTTCCGTTAGCATCTCTTCATAAATCTGTGACAGACGTCGGTCGATTTAAATCAATGCTGAGTTGATGGTAACGGAAAAATGTGAATTTACAGCAATTTAAGATTGAACAAAATCAAAATCAAATTGAATCGAATTTGGGCATAGCACATTGCGATTTTGGAATACTGCTCTTGGCATAAATCAATGCTTTGATTCAACGTTCAGTATGAGTACGATACTCGGTTTTAATTTTCAGATTTAAATTCATCATACAAGAGCAAATTATAATGATCAAAACTTGCACGGTCCAGCATTACTAAAAGTAACCAACGAATAATGGTAAATTTTGCTCCTTCATAAACTTTTTGAGAGCTTATAATTAATATTTGGTCCTGTATTATCTAGCAGGCCCAACGGGCCTTTCTAGTCTATTACATAAAGTAAAGTCACACGTGAATAATGTTTGTGCCGCCGTATACATGTACTTTAGAGGCGTAAGACGAACACGCAGACAATATAGAGCCCTGCGAGAGCAGGTACTTATATAATATTTAAATGTCGACAGCGTAGCTGGAGACATTTAAATAATTTAGAGTGCGAGGCGAAGCGAAGCTGAGCCGAGTGCTCTAAATCATATTTCTGCGGTGAGTCTGAGCCTCTAAAGTACTATAGTACTCGAACGGTGTACAAAAGACACACCCTGTACACAACAAGCACACATTACCTTATATGGTAATAATAGAAAATGCTTGTTAACACAAACAAAAAAGCGCATAACTTAGCCGTTTTTGAGCAATTTTGATCAAACTTTCAGGATATTACGGGCAAGATATGACCAATACATTCCTGAGTAGCTAACATTTCTGACCCTCAGAAATTGAGATATGACAGATAAACCGGTGTTTTGTTTTAAAGTTACCGCTTAACAACTGGCTTTTCGGTCATAACTCCGCTTCTGGAGCTCAAAAATGAATCTAAACTTCACTGAGATGTTGCTTTTATGAAGCTCTAAATATCCTGAAAGTTTCATCAAGTTTGCTCAAAAAACCTCGGAGATATGCACATTTTTGTAACGCAAAAGCAAAGGTCGCGTAGATGTGTATTTAAATTGGTGTGTCATAACAAACACATGATATAAAGCGCGAGTAGAACACGACTCTACGCATATAGTACTACCCTTTAAATCGGTCAAAACTTGTCGTGAGACTACTATAATCAAATTTGAGCTTGCCAAGAGATTATCAAGAGAAACGAAGGCTAAGCTGGGCTAAGTCGCGCCGTTGCTATGGATACAGATATTCTGCACGTGCAGATTATGATCAGTTCTGTGCGAGTGCTTTCTGATACGTTGTTGATTGCTGCGATTTAGCGTTTGAAAGAACGATGTGTTTAGTGTTTTTATTTGAAATTCAAGATCTGGAAATAGAGAACGGGTATGGCTTGCATCGTGGAGGCTATTTCCGTTAGCATCTCTTCATAAATCTGTGACAGACATCGGTCGATTTAAATCAATGCTGAGTTGATGGTAACGGAAAAATGTGAATTTACAGCAATGTAAGATTGAAAAAAATCAAAATCAAATTGAATCAAATTTGGGAATAGCACATTGGAATACTGCTCTTGGCACAAATCAATGCTTTGATTCAACGTTCAGTATGAGTACGATACTCGGTTTCAATTTTCAGATTTAAATTCATCATACAAGAGCAAATTATAATGATCAAAACTTGCACGGTTAGGTCCAGCATCACTAAAAGTAACTAAAGAATAATGGTCAAGTTTGCTCCTTCATAAACTTTTTGAGAGCTTATTATTTGGTCCTGTATCATCTGGCAGGCCCAACGGGCCTTTCTAGTGTCTCTATAATTATTAGTGATTAGTAAATGCGTAGAGTTAGAATGTTGATCCATCAGCTACTGTAGTTGGTGGATTTTTAATTTGGTTAGTTGGCAACTTTCCTTTATTCTAATTTCTGGTTTTTATACATGTGCTGAAGTTATGAACTGTATCATTGGAAAAATATTCAGAAAATTTTACAGGAATTATTGCAGTTTGAAATCTCCTAACCTATAAAAAGTGTGAAAGTATAAATAACATTTTATTGCTTTACCAATAGCCAATGGTGCTGAGAAGAGTGACCCGGATGCAGTGATACCTGACAACAATCTACTATTATATTGACATCAGATCCAGGAAAGCAGGAATTTGACTCCTGTTCCAGGAACTTGACAGGAGACCCTGTAACAACAGATCCAAGCACCTGAAGTATTAGACAATTGAAAATGGAAACAGATAGAAGGAGCGAAGTTATTCTGCGGAGGATCAACCCTGGAACCAAATATAAGGTCAGTTGTTACAATGTGATCTATTAACTCTGTTGACACGATCTGTCTGTCTATTTCAACAATGAAGCAATTAGCTCAATTTGGCTTAATAGGGTGATTGTAAGGGCATTAATCAGAACAGCAACAGTTTTTAATATCACTTTTCTATATTGAAGCAAAACGATTGGCATATAACTACTGCATGGTTGACTGGTCAGGTCATTATACTATTATAACCGATCAACATTCGGCAAACTACTTACTACATCTCACTGAATCAGTTATATTACTGTAGCTGTAGCTGTCGTAACACCGAGAATAGAGAATCATACTTAAATTCCCAAGTCATGCCCACTGTGTACGTACGCGATTATACTGTTTAAAATCAGTATCATGTACGTACAAATAGCGCTTGTGTGAGAATTTTCGAACCCGTCCATTACCTGTTTGTTCACCCCTTGGCATTACCCGTTCACTCAATCCTTGATCTTGACCATTCCCCGTTCATCCATTCTCTGTTCATCCATTTCCTGTCCATCCATTCCCGGTTCATTCCATGTTCATTCATTCCCTGTTCATTCTTTCCCTGTTCATTCATTCCCCGTTCACTCATTCCGCGTTCACTCATTCCCCTTTCACTCATTCCTCGTTCATTCATTCCCTGTTCATTCAGACACTCATTCCTTGCCCATTTCCCCGTTAACTCCTTCCTCTGCAGGACTTCTACTCGTGGCCTGATGAAGAGCTGGAGGAGATGGAGAGTACACTAGCCATCCAGCAGTACATCGCTCAGAGAGTCCGAGCTGACTTCACCAACTTGGAGGGCATCTTAGAGCTCCCGCTCAAAGTGGATGTCAACGTCTGGAATTACGAACATCTCAGGTTACATACCATTCGATATGTTATTTGGTGTGCTGTATTTGATGGAGACACAAAGAGCCAAAGAATTATTATAGGGATTGTTTGTTAAATTACTGTACGACACTACTTTATACAATCAAATTTTAGCTATGTAAGTTGGTAGAATAGTAGAACGACAAGTTGTTGAAGTTTCTGAACTGTGTTTTATAATTCTGTTTTCTGCCAGGCAGTTCTGTATGCAGTTGAATGAGTTGTGTGTGATGTTGCAGCCTGTCTGCAACGCTGAGACCTGTTCCCAGATGACAGCAACAGCTAGCTGGATATTTCTCTGTGCTGTAAGTCACCTGAGGAAATGGTGATTTATCAATGTAACTATTTAATGGGAGGAGGGGTTTCAGAACGTTGGTTAAGCTTGGTTTTATTGGCTAAACTGGGGCTAACTTGTAGGAAACTTGATACAATGAGGAGATTTCAATATCCGATTTAGTATTAAATATAAGTCAACTAATGAGGTTTAATCTATCTATCCAATCGTCTGATATGACTTTGATTTTCGAAAGCTTCTGCTTTAAATAGTTCTTATATCATTGAACGTGTCCACCTCCAGTCTCCTGAAAGGCTGAAACTGACATGCGATTACTTGCAGGTGCACAAGGAGCCGAAGGAGTGCTGTGCTATAGACTACATCAGACACACTTTAGATGGGGCAGCTAACATCCTCAACAGCAACAAATACTTCCCTAGCCGGTAAGAATACAGTGTCCTTTGCTTTGGCGTGATTTCTGTAAAAACTCTTGTCTGACTAAACTATTATGCACGTTGGCACGTAATAAGTCATAAATACAAGTTCCCATTTAAAATCTAACGAACCTCTCCATTTCCTGATCCCACTGTTTCCCTAGCCGAGTGAACATCAAGGACAGTTCAGTGAACAAGCTGCCCTCCACTTGTAGACGTGTTTACCGGATCTTCTCTCACGCTTACTTCCACCACAAGGCCATATACGACGACTTTGAGGTGGATAAGGGCTTATTAATAAGGGACAAACTTTTGACTCGTTATTGATTTCTGGTATCCAATGGGCCACATCTTTTTTGATAGACTAGTTTCAGCCGCATCTTGATACCCTAGTTTCACCCGGCACTCTATCCCCTCAGAGTCGCACGTTGCTGTGTCACAGGTTTGACCGGTGGGTTAAGAAGTTTGATCTCATCACCCCTGACTTGCTTATCGTACCCCTTGATGACAACAGTGACAACAGAAGTGACAACTCTGACGGCGATGGGTAATTAGCTGGGATTTACTCTGAGGTTTTTCGAGATCAAACATAATATTTTCTATTTTTTCCGATAAGATGCATTACCCGTCGAATGAGAATGATTCTCAACTTGATCCTATTTCAGGTATGCCACGCTGATTAACAACTCTGTCATTGAGTCACCGAGCTACAAGGTCAGACCCTAAGTTACGAGTCCATGTGTGTGTGTGCGAGAGGGAGAAAGAGTGATGGAATGTGGAGAATGCTGGGAGTTTGTATTGTGTGACTTAAAGTGGGAACTCTGAATAATATGTGTGAAAGTGATTTCTATTATAATGCTAAACTGTGTGAAGACTGACTGAAGACTGACTGAAGTGGGACTATAGAATTTCCAAAATACAAATTTAAAACTATTGTATTTTAACATTATAATTATTTTGATAGCATAATTGGATCCACTCTTCCATTTGAATCTGAAAGTGAAAATAATGTAATATTTTTATCTTATTTAATTAAGTATATTACTAACTTACTAAGTATTTAAACTGAGTATTTACGGACTATCTTATTTTATATCCTAGCACTGCTCTTTTCTGAATTAATTGTGATTAATACCGTTATAAATTCTTCATTGTAATCAATGTTAGCCTTTGATATTTCGATATTTATTTCATTTTCCTCGAAGATAATTATAGATCAACCTTCTTCATGGAGGAAAATTTGCTCAGTTTTCGATCAAATATCTCTGGATTGCGTTTCCTTATTTGCCCTGAAACTGATCTAATGATTCTTAAAATTAGTTTTCAATTGCTTTTGAAAGCAGCATCTAAGTATCAAACACCTAATAATGACGTGATCACCCTATCGCAGGAAGACGAAGAAGGCCACTACGCTGTAATAGAGAAGTCTCCGCACAACTCATCAGGAGGTGAGAGCAGCTACTTACAATCATATCTGATCATATAAAATCATCAGAGCGTATTAAAACACACAGAAACACGCATTTCAATTTTGTCACATTTTGTTACAAGTGCCGGTAATTTGAGGGATACTCTCAGGTCATGAAAATGGTGACAAGTGGCATATCTCGAGTTCTGGAATAGATAGCCACACCAAATTTTGCAGGCACGTCAGTTGAATGTTTACTAGAAGAAATAAATCGCCATCTCAACAAAAAAGTCGATTTTTCGTCCGCGATGACCGATTTTACGTTTTTTACTGTATTTTCAGGCTATGTCAATATCGCAATATTACCTGACGAAATCGGAAATTTTGGATCAAAACCATGTTTTTATGACTTTCTTTGACATTCTGAACGGTTTAAAAGTGATTCTGAACAAATTTGGAAAATTTTTGAAAATTTATTTTTTGTGTCACCATGATGTCATCATGTCATCACTGTGTCATCATTGACTCTAAAACGGCTCAGACAGTGTCTAAGGACCTCATACTATGACATCTTATCACTAAAGTGAGTCAAAGTAGACAGAAACTCGTTATTTTGCTTTGTCACGTTTTTGTCACGTTTTTGTTACATGCCGGTAATTTGCCGGTAATTCGGCGGATTCATGAACTCCCTGAAATTACATTTACCGCCAAAACTAGAATTCCTTAAATCTTTCTACAAAATTTTGGCATATCAAATCGGCAACCATTCACCGAGAAACACTCAAAAACATAACTTAGTCGCTTATTAAAAAGAGTGATTAATGATTATTTCATCGATACCTACAGACCGTTTTCTGGCGCAGGATACATGTCGACGTTTTGTCCAAATTGGCAAAAATATTGGACAAAATTTTAACTCATCGAAACGGCTATCTTTCACCTAAATCAGTCAGATGAACATCTGAAATGCTTATTAAACCTAGCTGGTGGTCATTTCATCGGTAAAAACCGTTTTATAGCCCAGGACATATTTCAACATTTTCTCCAAATACAAATTACAGAGTTCACCGTACGGAGGCTTCCCCTAAACCTGGGATCACCTCTAATCACGGACTCCCCTGTACACTGCTCCCCTTAATCTAGGGCTCCCCCGATTGTCCGGGGCTCACCTCTATACACGGTCTCGCCCATACCAGACTCACCCTATTGCCGGGCTTCACCATACCAGGCTCCACCGGACCTCGGGCTTCACCAATGCCTTGGGATAACCCCGATACAGGGGCTCACCCGTACCAGGCTCACCCTTACCTTGGGCTTCGCCATACCAGGCTCACCCGATCCTCGGGCTTCACGGATGTTCTGGGATAACCCTGATACAGGGGCTCACCCGTACCAGACTCACCCTTATCTTGGGCTTCACCATACCAGGCTCCACCGAACCTCGGGCTTCACTGATGTTCTGGGCTCACCCTCAAACATGGCATCACCCATACCAGGCTCACCCTTACATTGGGCTTCACCGTACCTGGCTCCACCTTATCCTGGGCTACACTGATGTTCTGGGCTATCCCTGAAACATGGGATCACCCATACCAGGCTCACCCTTACCTTGGGCTTCACCGTACTTGGCTCCACCTAATCCTAGGCTCCACCATAACTTGGGCTCACCCTGAAACATGGGATCGCCGATACGAGGCTCACCCTTACCTTGGGCTTCACCGTACTTGGCTCCACCTTATCCTGGGCTTCGCCATAGCTTGGGCTCCCCCACACTTATTTGGGCTCCCCCCACCAACTCGGGCTCCCCTATGATAACTCGGGCTCCCCCATACTAACTTGGGATCCACCTATCAACTCGGGCTCCCTTTTAACTCGGGCTCCCCCCAACTTACCAACTTGGGCTCCCCATACCAATTTGGGCTCCCCATACTCCCATACTAACTAGGGCTCCCCATACTAACTCGGGCTCCCCCATACTAACTCGGGCTCCTCCATACTAACTCAGGCTCCCCCACACTAACTCGGGCTCCCCCATACTACCTCGGGCTCCCCCATACTAACTCAGGCTCCCCCATATTAACTCGGGCCCCGTACCAACAGCTCCCCAGGCTCCCCCATACCAACTTGGGCTCCCTGGTTCTAATTGGGCTCCCCATACCAACTTGGGCTCCCCCGTGCTGTTCGGGCTCCCCCATACCAACTTGGGCTCCCCCGTGCTGTTCGGGCTCCCCCATACCAACTTGGGCTCCCCGTTCTGTTCGGGCTCCCCCATACCAACTTGGGCTCCCCCGTGCTGGCCCCATACCAACTTGGGCTCCCCGTGCTGTTGGGCTCCCCATACCAACTTGGGGGGCCCCGTGCTTTTGGGGCTCCCCATACTAACTCAGGCCCCCACACTATGGGGGAGCCCAGTTACTACCTCAGCCCCCATACTAACTCAGGCTCCCCCGAGTTAACTGGGGGCTCCCCCTGCAGTACAGGCTCCCCCATACCAACTTGGGAGCCCCCATACTAACTCGGCTCCCATACCAACTTGGGGCCCCCATACAGGGGGGGCTCCCCATACCATGGCCTGGGGGCCCCCATACTATGGGGAGCCCCCCATACTAACTCAGGGGAGCCCAAGTTGGTATGGGGAGCCCTAGAGTACCAATGGGGGGCCCAAAGTATGGGGGATAGGTGGGATCCCCAAGTTAGTATGGGGGGAGCCTGAGTTATCAATAGGGGAGCCCCCCATGCTGGGGGAGCCCAAATCAAGTGTGGGGGCCCAAGCTATGGCGAAGCCCAGGATAAGGTGGAGCCAAGTACGGTGAAGCCCAAGGTAAGGGTGAGCCTCGTATCGGCGATCCCATGTTTCAGGGTGAGCCCAAGTTATGGTGGAGCCTAGGATTAGTGGAGCCGCACGGTGAAGCCCAAGGTAAGGGTGAGCCTGGTATGGGTGATCCCATGTTTCAGGGATAGCCCAGAACATCAGTGTAGCCCAGGATAAGGTGGAGCCAGGTACGGTGAAGCCCAATGTAAGGGGTGAGCCTGGTATGGGTGATGCCATGTTTGAGGGTGAGCCCAGAACATCAGTGAAGCCTGAGGTTCGGTGGAGCCTGGTATGGTGAAGCCCAAGATAAGGGTGAGTCTGGTACGGGTGAGCCCTGTATCGGGGTTATCCCAGAACATCCGTGAAGCCCGAGGATCGGGTGAGCCTGGTATGGCGAAGCCCAAGGTAAGGGTGAGCCTGGTACGGGTGAGCCCTGTATCGGGGTTATCCCAAGGCATTGGTGAAGCCTGAGGTCCGGTGGAGCCTGGTATGGTGAAGCCCCAAGGTAGGGGTGAGTCTGGTATGGGCGAGACCGGGTATAGAGGTGAGCCCCGGACAATCGGGGGATCCCTAGATTAGGGGAGCGGTGTATAGGGAGCTTTCATAAGAGGTTATCCCATGTGTAGGGGAAGCTTGGGTACGGTGGGTGGACTTGACGTCCATTGGACATCAATTGAATATGATGTCCATCGATAAAAATGTCCATTGGTGGTCAATAAATCCAATGGATCCATCGGAGTGGATCCAATGGACACGATATCCAAACATGGTTTGGTAGATGGACATCAGACTGGCATTTTTGTTCAATGGATCTATTGTGTCCAAACAAATCACGGTCATACGAGCGAATTAATGCGGGAGACTCCCGGGAGTCCTCCGGGAGCCCTCAGGGAGTACAGCAGATGAACTCCGAGAGTCCTCCGGGAATACTTCGAGAGTCCCCCGGGAGTCCTACGGGAGTACCCCGGGAGTCCTACTGGAGTACCCCGGGAGTCCTACTGGGTACCCGGGGTCCCTAGGGTGTACCCCGGGGAGTCCTGGGGGTACCCAGGGAGTCCTACGTGGGTGCCCGGGGTCCCACGGGTACTCCCGTGGGACTCAGGAATACCCCGTAAGGACTCAGGACTCAATGCAGGACTCCCGCAGTAATTCGCTCGTATGACCCAAATCACAAACACATAGCTTCATGGAGCATAAAAATCTTAAAATCTATAAAAATTCGATTTCATAGATCCATTGGACACCATGTCCAATTTATCCATTGGGTCCAATGGATCCATTGGTTCCAATGGACAAAATGGATCCATTGGATCTAGAGTGGTTCAAAAATCATTTTCCTCATCCAATCAATAGAAGACAACGTTAATGGGGTTGGCAAGTAGGGGGAGCCCATGTATCCGTTTTGGTGACAAGGGCTCCCCCTATTCTAGGTATCACAAATTACAGAGTTCACCGTACCCAAGCCCCCCCTACACATGGGATAACCTCTTATGAAAGCTCCCCTATACACCGCTCCCCCCAATCCAGGGATCCCCCGATTGTCCGGGGCCCACCCCCACACCCGGTCTCGCCCATACCAGACTCACCCCATCGCCG